>SWKW01000292.1:0-19865 GCA_011058865.1 Didymella keratinophila
ACTCTGCCCCTGTCTCGCGTCGCTCAATAATCTCTCGCACCAGCCAGCTCGCGATCTCTAGCTAGCTGCTGTAGAACGCTTTGCGTACAAGTCATCGCATAGCTCTACACGCATCTGCCAGGTTAGAGTCCTTGCCCTCCTCCCTCTTGCCGCACACATCTACTTCTTTGTTAGCAGGTTATCTAGCGCACAGAAGCGCCGCCCTAGAGATACCCTTAAGGTAAGGGATCTACTCCGTCAGCTCTAGCTACAGATTAGCTTATTAGCAAGTACTCTCTCTAATAGGCTCCTATGCTGCTGCCACCTCTTGTTCCTCTTTCTTACGCTTCAGGTCTGCTATAACTACCTAGGGAATCTCTTCTGCACTAGGGCCAGTAGCGCAGGCCTCAATAGCTATATAGGCAGGCCATCTGACCACTCTAAACAATCACTAGCAGAGCTAACTGTCTCGCCATAGTCAGTTGTCTAAGTGCTAGCTTTTACGTCTCATATCTCCTCCTCACTTTTGCTTATTAGTCTAGGCATGCTTATCTTTACAGTGTCCCTGTATGCCGCGTAGAGTAGTACACATAAACCAGCATCTCTTTACTGTACAGACTAGGCCATTCTCTTAAAGCTTAAGGCTTAGTATTAGCGCTCTAGCTAGTTTTGCAATGCACACGTCAGTTAGCTCCTAAGCAAGGTTAGGGAGTGTGCGCGCATATACAGCAAAACCACTACGTTTTGCAGCTAGCACCTTAGGGTAGTGCTTTGCAAGGTGCCCAACAATCTGCGTAGGTAGGATAGCAATCATACACAGCTTGCATACAATCACTTATATCTCAGGCAAATGCTCAAAGAGCTGTGCAAATGTATCCATGCTAGGATAGGAAGAAGACACATGTGCAGAAGCAAAGAGGCAGGAAAGCAGAGGAGCATTTATAGCAGCCCTATAACTGTTTCTTCCTTAACACGCTAATAAATACAGCCTTATTAAAACGTTGTTTTAAGTTTATTGTTGTTTCGCGTCCGCAAGCGCTAGTTAGTACATGTTATTGTACATCTGTGCGCGGCCTAACTTTTACAGGCGCGCTATCTAAACCTTAGGGGATTAAGAATCCCAGCCTTCTCTCTACACACTACACATCATCTTGTTGTTCCTTTGTCCTAGCTACATAAGGTCTGCGTCTACCATGCACTAGTCCACTGCGCTGTACAAGGCTGTTAATGCGTTTAACAGCAGCGCTCAGAGCTTCCCCTTAGCTAGCAAGGCAGACTTTGCCCGTAAGTACAGGTACAAGCCACCAAACAAAGACTATAAGAAGCTCTTCTTCTGCCAGGTATCTCTCTCCTACTTACAGCGTAATTAAGATGCTAGTCTGCACAGCGCAGGATAGCTAATCCCTAACCCTAACAATGCTAGCATCTGTAAGCCTGTCTTTGTCGCCTACTCTACCCTTAGCGCAATCTAGCTGCTGCGTGAGACGCTTGCTAATAATGCCCTGTCTAACAATAGCTAGGGTTAGCTAGTTTGCGCAGCTTAGTTACTTATAGAGAATAGCATAGCAGAGCCGCTATCTGCGCAGATACCCTCACCCTCTCCTCTAGAGCAACGCGCAAAGCAATCAGCACCCTCTGCACCAGCGTTGTTATTAAAGCGCACTCACACAAAAGCTGCTAAGACGCCTGCAGCCAGCCCTGAGCTAGAGGAGCCAGTAGACAAACAGCGCACAATCACCACTGTCACCAACAACAATTACTGCGCTGAGCAAGAACGCATTAAGGCCTATAAGGCAGCCCTAGTAGAGCGCAGTCTTAACCTTAGCCTCATAGCGCCAGACAAGTAAGCAGCTGACGATAAGCGCGGCGCGTACGCTGCTATACTAGTTAAGGACAAAGAAGTCGTAGCGTGGCTCCTTAAGCAGAAAGCTATAGACAGAAGCAGACAAGAAATTGACTTCTACTACACTTTCAAGACGCCCTACGTCAAGGCTTGTTAGTTCGTAGCTAAGGCGCGCGCATTAGGGAGCCTATTATCTCAAGAGCACGCCGCCCACTTCCTGCAGCTCTAGCAAGAGCGTAGAGCGCTCTTTAACAACAGCTATAGAGTAGCTGCGCATTACAGCACAGTCTCCTTACAGACACAGCGTTCGCGCTTATTATCAACTGTTTCGCCTCAGCAGGACAGCGCAGACAGGACGTTTTGCAACACCTAAGAGCAGTGCAGCGTCTACAGCAAAGTAGTCAAATCTGTGCAGATTAAATACAGATAGGCGCAGGCGCTGCTAGGCAAGGCACTAACTAACAAGCTAGCGCAGATCAAGCACAGCAACAGCCTCCTCAGCAGAGACACAACCAACTAGTTCAGCAAAGGCCAGCGCTAGTCAGAGGCTATAGACTCCCTTATACAGCTAGTCAACTCCAACCCTAAGCCTTCTAAGAAAGAGCGAGACCACTTTAGAGACTACCTCACCTAGGCAGTTAAGTAGTACAGGGTAGCCAAAGGCTTAGGCTAGGGCGTGCTGCTAGTCATGCTAGAGGACGTGATACATAAGAGCTAGATTGAGCAGGACATCCGCTCGTAGGGCATTAATGTCTTTATTAAGCTAGTAAAGAGAGAACGCCCAGACGTCTGTCTCACAGCTAAGTAGTTTAATAAGTAGCTAGGTCTAGAGGGCATTGCAGGAGGCGAGATTAGGGAAAAGGTAGCACTAAGCATAGAAGTAAAGCCGCCTAAGACAACCTACAAGGTAGAGGAGATTAGAAACAGCAAAGACAAGAGCAAAGACAAGAGTAATTATGCAGACAGGCACGTTAAGATTACGCAGCTGCAAGTTCACTCTTAGAGCGCGCTAGCTACTGCTCTGCGCCAGACAACTTTACCTAAGCTCTTCAAGACAGTAGCTTAAACATCTGCTCAACTGCTAGTTTCTCTGCAGGTTAGGTTTGCTACCTGCGCTTTAGGAGGGCTTTCTTACACTATGCGTTACGTAGTAAGCAGTTTGCTATCTCACGTCACCAGTCCATTGCTACTTAGCACAGAGGTACTTTTACTCCTTTACCTACTCCCTTTAGTTACCCTACTCTGACTAGTGGTTGCCTGCCCTCCTTAATACTTAAACGTCGCCTACCACTTCTAACCTTCTCCTCGACTCTACTCTACTAACCTACCACCTTAACTCCCTGCCAGCTGCTTATGCAAGTGTAATATCCTCTGTTTACAGCGCGCCATTTTATGCAACACTAACTCTCTTAAGGCTCTCCTTACTATGTCTACACCTGCTTGCCCTGCCTAGGCTGTCAACACTGCTGTTTACTAGCTCACCTCTGCAGTTACCCTCTCTAACCTGTTCTCCACCTCCCTAGCTCTACTGCCTGCTACGCTAGCTAGCGTTATTAACACTGCGTCTAACAACGTCGTCTTCCTAGGCGCTATATACAGCATAGAGGACAGCGCCCAGAGTACTAAGATTAAGACTGCAGTCTGCCTGTATGCTTAGCACGACGCCTCTACCTCTCACGTCTAGGTCCTGTTATACTACACGCAGACAGTACAGCATACCTAGGCCTACTAGGCCCTCCTTAGCGCCAGCGTTCCTGATCTGTTCCCTCTGCTGCCGCCCGCCTCACTAGCTTAGTGCGTCTAGGACACGCTTAACAACTTTATTAACACTACCTACGCAGCTCTCTAGCAGCACTACTTCTGCACAATCCCTAACCCTATCTACAGTAGACTGCCTAATAATCACGCCTTCTTTACTAGCATATAGCGCACCTTACAGCACCCTACCTACGTTAGCAACATGCGCTCCTACAGCGTCCTTGTCTAGATCCCCAACGCTGCTATTGTGCAGCTAGGAGTTGCAGGTCTGCCTACCCTTAACAGCACTCAGCAGCAGCAGTAGTTGCAGCGCACTGCTGTTTGCAGTAAGTAAGGCTTAGCCTACACTCTCTTAGAGTCTGTCTGTAATTGTCTGCTTGCAATTGTTTGCATAACTAACATTAAGAATAAACTCTGTGCTAAGGCACGCGCACGTTAATATATGCACACAGTAGACCTAAGCTTTCTAGCCTTCTAATATAGGACTGCACGCTACTTAGTGCGCTTATTATGTAGATAGAAATGCTTCACAAACAATCTATCTAGCTTCCTTCTACTCTATAATTAGTTGCGTGATGCTTGCTTGCTTAACATAATCCTCGCTCTAACTCTTGCCCTGCTTGTTCGTAATTGTTGCGTGTGCCACATGTAACAACGCAGCTATCACAGTAACAACTTAACTACTGTTATAGTACTATAATAGCGTAACTATATAACTACAGTGTTGTACTAGTGTTGCAGTTTTGTAGCAATGTTACAGCATTGTTGTAGTGTTACTGCAGCGTTGCTATTATAACTAGCATAGCTGCGCTATGTATTGCTTGCGTGCCTATACCTCCTCTCTAAATATAAAAGTCCTTAGAGCTGGCTGCTCTACCCTAACATCCCCAACGCCTCTAACCCTCCTTAGCTCTCTACTATGGTCTACTTCTCTACCCTTACTTAGGTTCGCACTGCCTATTAGCACCTTGTTAGAAAGGCCAACTACGTTAGCTATAATTAGACACTAGACGCTCTCTGCGCTGTGCAGATGGCGCAGCTCTAGCCAAGCAAGAGCGTGCTTAACCTTAGCTGCGCTAGTAGCAAGATCACTGCTCTTACTAAGCAGGCTGTAGGCAGTAGCCTAGTAGTTAGGCTTAATACTGTTGCTAGCTTTCTCACTATTAACACAGCAGCACACCTAGCGAGCAGTAGTCTTACTGTTGCACCTGCTAGTACTGTAATACAGCACGTTTATCTAGTCAAGGGCAGTGTTACTAATAGCAATATCTGTAACCACCTTGCTTCTGTAACTAGCAAGCCAGCCTGCTACAATGTTATCTTCTTAGTCTACGTGTTTGAGACAATTCCTCTACAGCAACACTACAACCTGCTACAACGCCTTAGGAGCATGCTTGCGCCTACTAGTCGTATCATTATAACTGTATCTGCGCGCTTTACAGACAAGACAATTGTTGGGCTAGAGCTTAGTCTTCTAATCTAGTTTAGATCAACACTGTATACTAAGGCTCCTAGCAGCGTTCTTATTACAGCGCTCTTACAGGATTACCTTAAGATAACTGCTAATAGTACTGTAGTCCTAGCACGGGTTCCTTACTGTATTGTGTAGACTGCGCTGCACTGCTTATAGAATACTGCAACTAAACAGGCCTAGGCTACTGCATGACACGCTAGACTACGCTGTGTACAGACTACTTGACTTAGTGTTCACAACTTTAACCTACTGCAATGCAAGGACCTTCTCTTGTCCTGTCAAACAAAGACTATAACAGTATCTCAGATAACTAGCTAGATAAATTAGCAGTCTTTAATTAGCTGCTAGTACTAGGGTGAGCTGTTTAAAGCGTTAGCCCGTTAGTCAACGCAGGGATGGAATGGTATAGCTGAAGAGCGCCGCGATTACGCTGTAGTCGATGCTATGCAACAGTTCGTTGCTAGACTCTGTGGCAGGATACAGGAGCTGGTAATAGAGAGGCTTAGGGCAGGCCAGAAAGGCTGTGATATAGCTGCACACAACTAGTTAGCTGTGCTAGCTGAGCTGCGTGCGTGAAGACGATATCTGTACGTCTTAAGTTAGTTTAACTTTGTTAAGTAGCTACTTCTATTGTTGTTGTTAGTGTAGACATGCTTATTAATACGCATCCCTAAACGTTAACAAACATTATCACCTAAACCTTAGCATTGAGTTCCTTGCGCATACTATATGTGTCCTATCTATAAATCACATACACAATTAGAATTAATTTAATGCACGTTCTGTAAAAGTTGCATTAAAATTCAAGCACAGGAACAGCGAACGAATATGTGATAGAAAAGCGAACAAATACACTTAAGTGTCTGTGCACGCGCTAATTGTTACATAGGCAAAGCGAACGAATACACGCATATTCGTACGTATAATAATGTGAGCGCTTAGTACAGCACAATAACTACTATAAGCCCTAAACCCTCTACGCAAGCTAGCACTGTAAACAGTAAGCTCTTGCCTCTGCCTGTTAGGAGCACTACAACAAGCAGCGTCTGCTTCTCTAGTACTATGTGCAGAGCCTTCTCCTGCTCTACTAATTAAAAGCTAATGTCTTGCTTACCTAGCACCTGCTACAGTCCTTACTATATTACTTCTGCCTGCAGGTCTGCAACGTGCGCTCCCTTCTCTTTTAGTAGCTTAGTAAGCCCTAATAATATATTAATGCTTATTAGCCTCTTTGCTGTTTAGCTTAGCGCTGCATACTTTGCAGCGCTTTTATTAACCCCTAAGAAGCTGTGCTACGCTATGCTGAGCGCCTGGAACGCATCTATCAACTGCACGCTAAGATGCTTCACAATGTCTATCAGCATGCTATAGTTGCCTACGCCTATTGCAGTTGTACGTAAGTTTTGTAGCTTGAGAATATCCTCACTGTTATCCTCAACCTTAGCCTCTTTAATCTTACTAACTTTATCTTAATAGCCCTTGCTAAACAACTCTCCTATGTACACTTGCCTAATCCCTACTGCTGTGTGCTAGTAGTTAAGCGTGTGCAGCAGCACTCTAAGCCTCCTGCCAGTCTCTTGCTGCAGTATCCTTGTGAGCTGGCTAGTGTCCTACGCGCCCTGCGCATTATGCTATATGTAGTTACTGTAGTTCCCCCTAAGTACCTGTAGTGTTAGATACTCCTTAAATAGTTATATGTACACTAAGTACGCAGCTATAACCTAACCTAGCTGCAGTAGTAAGAAGCGCAGCACAATCTTTAGCTTGTCCTACTGTAACTGTAACTTGTAGTAGTAGATAACTGTTATTACCTGCCTGTCTATAATAAAGATGTTGCAGTCCTGCAGTATGCTGTTGTGATGTTAAATTGTTATGATCTCTAACCTCCTCCCTAGCTGCCTAGACGTGACGTGCACGCTGCAGAGCAACACTTCTAAGAAGTAGTTAACCTGCTATAAGCACTGCTGCACTGCCTTAACGCTCTATTGCTTGTCTGTATGCTTTAAGCGCTGTCTGCCCTGTGTGTTAATTACGCGCCTAAGTATCTAGTCTAGTCTGCCTTGCAGCTTGTTACCTAGTGCGTTAATAAACAACATGTGTTGTTTTGTAAATATAATATTATTAACTACCTGCTTAAGATTAACCTTTACCTAGTCCTCCTTCTTATTAACCTAGCACAGCTCCTGCAGTATCTGCTCTGCTTTAGCTAGCAAGTCCTGCGCTATCTTGCAGAAGCAGCTAATAGCAATTAGCTAGCTGTTAAGATAAAACGTTGCTTTGTCTAGAGACTAGTGCGCGTTGCCTAAGTTACTAGCGTTTAGTCTAATATGCTTGCTGTACGCGAGCATGCTAATTATCTTGCTTATTAGGCTAAACAAGCTGTCTGCTAGATACTTCTGCTGCATCTTAACAAAGTAATTGCAGTCCTGCTTAGTTTGTGTGCTGTGCTGTAAGCCTAGGAGTAGCGCCTTAACTATAATTACTTGTATGTAGTATACTATCTCTGCTAGCATGTATAAGTAGTTCTTTGCTGTCTGTAAGTAGTCTGTGCCTGTGTTGTACCTAAGCACTGCTAGAAACTAAATTAGACTAGTAGACAGCGCTATAGGGTAATATGTTATAAAGATAAATAAGCTAATTAATATAAGAAGCGTCTCTGTCTAAGCTGCTCTGTTGTTGCTATTTAGTGCGTCCTACAGCTTAATCCTACATAACTTCTACTTGTCTGTCTATATAAAGAGCTTATGTGCATCCTTTACTATATCTACTTGTGTTTAATTGTGTGTTGTGCGTTAGGGCTGCAGGCTGTTGCTATTAGCTTTACTGCCCTTGCTGTCATTATCCTCCTTGCTGTCCTCCTTGCTGCCTAATGCTAAGCAGCTTTCTGTATGAGCGGCGGCATTCTGCTGCTCTCTAAAGCGTACAATCTGCTGCTCTTTGTCGGCTAGTATCTGCAGATAGAAGCAGACAAACCTAACTATGTAGCTTGCGTATACTGCCTAACTCTCTAGGTTCTGTAGTCGCGCTAACAGCTGCATGTCAGGTTCTTCTTGCTTTGTACTCTGCAGCTAGCGCCTTAACTCCTGTGTAAGTGTAGCTAGCCCTTTTATGCTTCTTTTAACTAGCCCCTTAGTTAGCTAAGCAGCTAGCTAAAGCTTGCGCTTATTATAATTAGGTGCGCGGGCTTAATAAGCTAGATAAGTAAGATTCTAGTCCTTAAAGAATTCTAGCTAGCCTGTACGCTTAAACTAACCTGTCTTGTTAATCTTTGTAGCTACTTTAAGTGTTTGTAGCTCTTCCTTAATTTCTTGTTATATTAATTTGTACTTAGTAAGCTGTGCCTAAATAGTCTTATTAACTTTATTATTTTTAGCATTCCTAGTATCTACTAAATTAATAATAAAATATTTTTACAGCCCCCTAGTATAAAAGAAGCTCTGCACTTTTATAGTCTTGTAGAGTAAGCTTTTCTCTCCTACCTATGCTTGCTAGTAGATTTTTTTGCAGTGCATGCGTATTGTGTCCTTGTTAACAGTAATAAAGCTGCATGTCTTGCACTGTAGCCTGTCTAGCGGCTCTCTAAGCTTGTCTATTAGCTGCGCAGGCTTATTAGGAAGCTCTATCTCTGCTAGATTAACTATAGCGAAGCTACTAAAGTGCTTAACAATCTGTTTTTAAGTTACAGCAGGCACGTTGTGATACTGTAAGAGATGTGTGTTAAGATTAACAACAGCAGTATAATATTCCTTGTATACTAAAATGCTAAAATTTTCTAGAAAGTAGAGAATATTATTACAGTTACTTAGTAATAAGTATAAGCTGTGTTTGCAACGTTGTGCTGTGCTGCTTATTATGTTTACTTGCTCTTGCAGTGTTAACAGACAGCTGTCCTATACTAGCTCTATTATAAACCCTAAGTTAACCCTAAGTAACCCTAACCCTATTTAATTAACAACAACTGTAAGTTAAGAATAATTGCAGAAGTAGCAGAATATTAAGATCTGCCTAAATAGATTTTATATAAGTAGAAATATAAGAACGTGTTGTGTTCTTAATAAGTTAGACCCCTAAAGTTTGATAAGTTGGCCCCTTAATTACTAGGAGAAACCCTAACGCTAAGCTGTTTTAAGTAGATTCTGTTGCGAGAACAGCCCCTCTTGTCACCTTATATTAGCTAGGATAGTTCTTAGCTTTAGGTATATTTATTAAGTAAAGTTAGAGGTTGTGTTATTTGTGTGTACAGACCCTTTGCCTCTAGAGGTAAGTATTACTCTGCAGTTATATCTACTACTAGTAGTCTTGCCCCTAGGGGCAACTGCAAGTTTTGCCCCTAGGGGTAACCTAACCCTACCTCTTTAGTACAGTTTAGGGTTATAGTATTACTAAGCTAATCTATTAATAGTATTTACTATTTTCCTCTTAGATATCTAAACTTTATCTTTATAGTTTATATAAGATTTAGAGTAGGTAGTAGGTGGCGTTAATGTGATAGTAAGTTGGAGCAGGTAGTAGGTGGCGGGCATGCAACAGTAAGTTGCAGCAGGTAGTAGGTGGCGGGCATACGATAGTAAATTAGAGCAGGTGGTAGGTGGCGTTAATGCAATAGTAAGTTAGAGCAGGTAGTAGGTGGCGGGCATGCAACAGTAAGTTCTAGCAGGTAGTAGGTAGTAGGTATGCGATAGTAAGTTAGAGCAGGTAGTAGGTAGCAGGCATACAATAGTAAATTAGAGCAGGTAGTAGGTGGCGTTAATGCAATAGTAAGTTGCAGCAGGTGGTAGGTAGCGTTAATGCAATAGTAAGTTAGAGCAGGTAGTAGGTAGCAGGCATGCAACAGTAAGTTAGAGCAGGTAGTAGGTGGCGTTGATGCAATAGTAAATTAGAGCAGGTAGTAGGTAGCAAGCATGCAATAGTAAGTTGCAGCAGGTGGTGGGTGGCGGGAATGCGACAGTAAGTTGCAGCAGGTAGTAGGTGGCAGGCATGCAACAGTAAGTTGCAGCAGGTAGTGGGTGGCGGGCATGCGACAGTAAGTTAGAGCAGGTAGTAGGTAGCAGGCATGCAATAGTAAGTTAGGGCACTACCACTACCACCACCACTACCTTTATATTAAAGCTTACTATCGCATGTCCACTGCCACCCTCACCACCACCTTTATGTGGGAACTTACTGTCGCATGTCTACTGCCACTACTACTACCACCACTACTACCTTTATATTAAAGCTTACTATCGCATGTCCACCGCCACCTTGCATGCTCACTGCCACCCTTACTACCACCTTTATATTAGAACTTACTGTTGCGTGTCTACTGCTACCAGCCCTGCTACTACCACTACCACCACCTCCTCCTCCTCCTCCTCTCTGACTTTGTAGTCGCTTGCCTACCACTACCTGTCAGCGCGCGCTATAAGTGCTGGTCTACGTACTTTTAGTAGAGTAGAATAGAGGTTTATAGTTTGTATAAGGCTGCGCATGTCTCCCTAGATTCCTATACAAAAAACCAACTTCTAAGATTTTTTCTGCTGCACTAACCCTGTGACGCAAAAATTGTCCCCTAACCTGCTCAGAGCTTATATAAGAAGAGCAGGTTAACTGTGAGGTCTACCTATAGGCTTTTGCCTTTGATCTGCTCAGCTTAACTACACCTGCCTTGGCGGCTGCAGTGAGCATTCTCCTTAGCGCATTAGAGACCGACTTCAGAACGTCTGCACTGCAGTAAACAAGAGACTAAGCCTTTTAGGGCAGCCGTTTCGCTTTGTTGCTTTAGCGACACTGCTTGTTGGTGGTTGCTTTAGCAGCTTCTACAGGCAGGCACTTCTTAGTATTATAACAGCTCGCGCACTGTGCTAGGTAGTAGCTTAGTACTGTTTACTCTGCTGCGCGTTTCTACTAGGGCAGCGTGCTACCTCCTGCCTACTTACAGAACATTTAACATTGTCTACTTTTAGGGGGAACTAAAGTCCTGTTAGCCTTTTAACTAGCAGGCACTATTTAGGGTATGTAGATTGCTAGCTTTACTAAATGTTTTGCTAGATCTTTAGGGATAGCTTAGTCTAGTATCTGCGCCTGCGCGTTAACTTAGCTTGGGTCCCCTCCTCCTAGGAGGCGTATGCGACAGTGTAGTATACAGTGTGATGACTAAAGGCCACCTGTTGCTAACTGCAACTTAGGGAACTTAGTAGGGGTAATTAAATTAGTCGCTTGTGGCTGAGGTATCTTGTACGCTTATAAGGCTTGCAGCTGGGGTTGCTTTGGCGTCTCCCTTCTAGCTAGGTATATTGTGGCCTCCTTTAGGGGGCTCGCTCGTCCGCTTTAGCGCTCAGGTTTATAATAGTTGCCTAGTTAATTCTGCCATCTGTTGGTGCATAAAGCGAGAGAAATTGCAGATGCCTTAAAAGATTAGTTATTGTTGCTTGAGTATACCACGTCCTAGCGCTTTAGTTCTTTAGGACTACTGTGATGACAAAGCCTTCAGGCTGTTCGGCATTAAGGATATCTACAGCTTGCTGGGCTAAGCCCTGGCAACGGTTTATTCAAGTTTCTGCCCTATCACCTTTAATAGTAAGGTATTAGCTTACTATAGGAACAACAGGTAATAGGAGTAAGGGTTCAACTCTAGAGGGGGCAGCCTAAAATATGGCGGCGTATCTAAGGAAGGCGCGCAAAAGCAGCAGTAGCTAGATTAATAGAGTTAAGAGTGACGTTGCAGATTGCGCGGCACGCAGGGGACTAAAGCGCACAAACAGCGTAGCTTTAATTTATTGTGCAGGCTGAAAAGCTTGCTCTAGTTCAACCTAACCTTAGTTAGTTTGACGCTCTATCTGATTGACGGTAGCTACTCTTAATGGTGAGGAGCGACCTAAGCTAGGTATGCTAGGTGGCTAATAGCGCACGCAATCGCGCCTAGGGTACTGTAGTCATTGCTTGTCCTTTAAGCCTCGCATCTTGCGTGCAGCCTAATTTGCTCTAAGCTATTACAGAAAACATAATAGCTACTAGGGTCTGATCTTAAAACTAGTTTGTTAAGACAGCAGGGCGGTAGCTATAGAAGTTAGAATCTGCTAAGGAGTGTGTAAAAACTTACCTGCTGAATAGACTAGAGAGGGTACTTAACAAATATAAAATAGAGTATTTAGCTATAAGAGTGGCGGCAGCAAGCAACCTTCTACAAGCTTAGCAGGCTAGTTAGATAACAGCAGACTGCTTGTTACAAGATTAGAAACAGTAGTAGTTAGTAGGATCTTGCCTAAGCTGTGGCCTTAATGTTAGTAAAATAGCAGCAAACGCAAGTTAGGAATGCAAGTACCCCTTCTTTAGAGGGGTAATCGCCGCAGTTATAACCTTAGTAAAGCAAACGCAACCTGTATCAAACAATCAGGGTAAACCAGGCCGGCCCTCTGGGCTAACTAGAGCTTCTCTCTGCTAAGACGCGCTAGTGTAAGAGTGCTTTCACGTCTGTGACTTCTGCCTTTTAGGGCCTCTCCGCAGTTATAACCTCAGTAAAGCAAACGCAACCTGTATTAAACAATTAGGGTAAACCAGGCCAGCCCTCTGGGCTAGCTAGAGCTTCTCCCTGCTAAGACGCGCTAGTGTGAGAGTGCTTTCGCGTCTATAACTTCTGCCTCTTAGGGCAGCTCTCCTTTAGGTTTTCTCCTGTCGCTTACCTGTCTGTCTTCTAAGTATGTCTGTTTCTGCCTTAAGGTTAACCCTAACAGGTACAACAATTAAACTATAACCTCTGCAGTTACGTTATCTTAAAATTAGAATTTAAAAATCTAGCCTGCTTAGTTAGTTCTCTAGAAAAGAACAGGATCAGAAGTAACTAGAAATAGTTAATATTTAAGCTTTACTTAGTGTTAGGTGTTTGTCTTACCTGTGCACGTAGACTTACCTTAAATTGTCTGATTATCTGCTGTTTCAGCTTCCCTATTAGTCCTAGCAATTAAGCTAGTGTCTACTTTACCTTGTCTTTTAAGTACCTCTGTTAGCGTAACCTGCCTTAGTAGCTATTGCTCCTGCAACTGTGCACTGCTTCACACCTAGTGTTATAGTTACTTGTAGTGCTAACTCTTCTTAATTACTAAAATGTATTATGTAACCTAGCATACTACATGCTAGGCTTAAGAAATTAAACAGAGCTACTACGCCCTTTAGGGAGGGTGTTCTTATTACTTTAGCACAGTCTTTAGGGTCTATAAGTTATATCACAGGCTCTTTTAGGACGCTGGGTCTATGCGCTGTTCTAATATAATTTTTTTTTCTTAAGTAATAGTTTTAATTAAACCCTAAACTTTGTTGCACAAATTAAGCTGCAGACCTCTAGACTTGCTGCTTTAGACAAGCGTTGGCCTAGTTTAGGGACTGAATGGCTGAATCCCTAAGGCAGCTTTGGCTGTTAAGATAGGATGCCTAGCTAAGGTGCACACGCATCTTAGTTAGCTAGTGTGTACTGCGGCAAGGGCGCGTGTAGAGGGGCTATATTTGCAGTAATACTTAACCTGTTAAGAATTCTAGGGTCTCCTGCATTATTTAGTCCTGCTGCTCTACCCCCTAAAGCAGCAACACTGCTAAAATCTAGCTTGCGCCCTTAGGGCTCTGCTAGAATGTCCTACTCTTTAATGCTATAGTTGCTTAAGCAGCTAGGAAGATAGGTTCTCACCCTAGGCACAAGCTGTAAGCCTAGAACACTATAACAGGGGGCATTGCTGTAGTAAGGATGTTATAGCACATAGTAGTAATTCTTTTCCTTTTTTTTGTAAGTATAACCTCTCTCCCCCTTCTCCCTCCCCCTTTTAACACAAGCTATATACTATAGCAACAACTAAGCCCTCTAACGTGTGCGTTAAGAGGGAGCTGCAGACTAACAGCCCCTAACTTTTAGGTAGTATCCCTTAGGTAGCTAGCTAGGCTGCCTAGGGGGCTTTTCTTTTGTTAACTTTTAATAACTTTCAGCACTCAGTTTCCTTAATCTGCAGCACGGCAGCACGTTCAAAGGCAGGGTAGGTTAAGGAGCAGGAGCAGGAGCAGGTAGCAAGTAGGCTTAGGGCAGGCATGGTACAGAGGAGATAGTATAGTGTAGAGTAGGTAGCTTAGCCCCTCTAATATTGTAATGCAAACTTGTAATATAATAAAATAGTATAGAGTAAAAAGGTACAGTACAGTAGATAGGGTGCAGTATAGCTAGGCCCCTGTGACTTTGTAATGTGACGCATACTAATTAGAACTCCTAACTTTTGTCAAGCCTGTTGTTCTGCTCTAGACAGCGTGGCCTAGCTACTAGGCTAATTGCGCGCTAGGTCCTCCTGCGCTTAGGGCGCAGCAGCTGCTTGTCCCTTACTTAGCCTCTAAGCTCCCTCTCTAGCTCCTCCTGTTTCTACTTTATAGCAGAAGCAGCTATAGGTTCTGCTAGCATTAGGTCTTGCGCTAGGGCTAGCGCTGCTGCCTGCATGCTGTCCTAGGGAGGCAGAACTGTGCTAAACCCTAGGAAGGTATGCTAGGCGCAGCTAAGGGAGCAGTAGTTATTGTAGAGTATCTTGCTAAAGCCTAGGCCCTTGTTGCGGCTGCGCGCATAGGAGATAGTAGCGCGCTTAGAGGTATAGGCAGACTGCAGGTCTATAATCGCATCCCCTTTGTTTATGCTGTAGTTGCGCTTAAACTAGAAGCCCTTAGGTAAGTGCTTGCGCGACATAGCAATAGCAGCGTGCTGCCACGTCAGGACTGTAATTGTAGTAGAAAGCGCGGTCGCTAGCAGTTTCTTAATTACTACCCCTAATTGTGAGCTCAGCTAGGGCTCCTTAACAGACTGTTAACTACATAGTAAGTAATCTGTGCTGTGCGCGATGTCTGCCTGCTTAGCTGCTTAGCTGCTTGCAATTTTTAGCAGCCTCTTCTGGCCTTTTGCAGCTGCAGACAAGCTGTCTGGCCAGAGATAAGAGCTAATGTCAGGCGCTTGCCACAGCTAGCCCTCTGTTAGAATGTGGAGGGCATCTAGGAACAGGGTGATCAGCTATAGGTAGTACAGCAGCAGTTCTGCAATCTCTAGTAGGAGGTAGTAGTAGATAATCTTAGTTGTGCTACTTGTAGAGTAATTCTTGTGGTAGGAAGTAACAAAGCACAGCATTCTGTTGTCTACAAAGATACTCCTGATATCGCTGTAGGCAGAATTACGCCAGCGCAGGGTTAATAGCTCTGTACCTTAGGCAGGCTAGCTGCCTGCTATATAAATCAGAAGCAGCAATTGCTTAAGATAGACATAGAGTAGCTAGATGTAGGCCTGGACGGCTGATAGGTCCTAGGTAAGAGAGCGCTCACAGAGGAAGAAGCGCCTGCGCAGCTAGGGGGAATCGCGTATGCGGTTAAGCAGGTAACACTAGCCACCTGCAGCTAAGAGAGCGCTGTTGCAGGGGTTAAGGAGGAATGAGTGCCCTGCAGTAAACACGCCTAGGTCTTCTTTTAGCAGGGCTAGGTGTGCTGCTAGCACTAGGCGCGCTCGCGTATTAGGCTCAGAGTTAGGGAGCAGAAGCAGCTAGTTAAGTTGCTCCTGTGCTTCTGCTAGCTAATCCTGGATAGTCTAGCGCAGGTTGCCTAAGGTAAGCTCTAGGGACTTATAGGTAAGCTTCTAGCTATTATTAGACTACTCAATCCAGCTAGTAGCAGTAGTGTTATTGCGTATAGCGTTCCTGTAGGCGCGCAGATTTAGGATCTAGTTGATAGGTAAGTCACTCCTGTAGACTATAAAGGCATCCTGCAGCTCTGCTACCTTGTTACTAGGAAACTCCGCACGGCCAGAGCAGTACTTGTGCACTGCGTGCTGCAGAACTAGCAGCTGAGCTAGCTTAATTAATGCTAAGAGATTAGAGGTTAAGGCCTCTGCTTCAGCGTAGCCTCTGCGCTCTCTGTTAATGCCGTTCGCTGCCAGGAACCTAACTACAATGCTGTTAGTAAGCCTTCCGCGTATGTAGTAGTCTAGGAGGGCTATACAGAGCTGCAGGCAGGCTGCTTGTTTACGCTCTGTTAGCTCTAACTCTATCTCTACTAGCGTTAGCGGCGTTAGAGGCTGGCCCATCAGGGTTTTAGTAGTAGGCAGGATACTAGCAGGCAGGGCAGAAGGCTTAGTCTGCACAGTAGGTAGCAGGTCTGGGGAAGAGTAGTAGGACAAAGGGTTATAGTCTAAGCTAGAATTGCTGTTAGAGTTGCTGCTTAACAGTAGAACAGCTAAGATTGTAGGCTAGGAATAGGGCTTCCCTCTACAGGGTTGCAGGCAGCTAGGGGACAGCGTAGATAGTAGTATAGGGGCGGCAGAGCAGACTAATCTAGCAAGCTAAGCAGGCGGCAGGGTAGGCTAGGAAAGGGCAGAGCAATAGGAGGCTCTCTTAGGCAGTTGTGCAGTTGCTGCACTAGCTCTCTTAGTTACACTATAGTCTGCAAAAGCTAGCTAGAGATCAGCCAGAGCCTGCTGCTGTTAAGGTGTAAGGATGTAGTATAGATTAGGGCCCTAGCCCAGAACAGTAAGCTAGTAGATAAAGCTGAGGAGCCTGCGCTAGACTACCTTGTATTTCTAGTAGGTGCTGTTAAGCAGCTTCACAAGGAGAGGCTTCTTAAAAGTCTAGCTATGCTGGAAGCTGTTTACTCTGTGCAGAGCAAATACGTTTACCTAGTCTTCCTCTAGGGCTATCTTGCGGGCAGACTTAACAAGAGTATTAAAGGCGCAGTGGAGGGCGGCAAGGCCTCGCTTGCTGTGCGTTAGGGGGTCTAGCAGCTAAGCTACGTGCTCTAAGCTGTAGCCCTAGAGGTAGGTAGCCTAGCCTGTCTTCTCTATCTATAGGGAGAAGTGCACTGGATACCTTGTGCTTAAAGTACCCTAGATAGTAGCCTTCCCTGCCTAGCCCTTTTAGGCTAGCCTAGCCTCTAGGTCCGCCTAAGTCTGGTAGGAAGCAGGTTGCCCCTTCCTCTGCCCTCTCTAGGGCTGCTCTACTGCGTAAGGCACAGCAGCTTCTTCTAGGGCAACATGCTAGAGGGCCCTAAACCTGCTATTGCTTTAGAAGCGCTGAGCAGGCACGCTCTCTTCTTAGGGCAGGAGCTCGCCTTCAGCTAGCTAGATGCTTTAGCCTTGCCTTAGTTGCACCCCCTAGCTATGTGCAGTGTAGTAGTGCGCGCGCATGTGCTTAGGGTAGCTATATATAAACTAACAGTGCTAGCTAGTAGACAGGTTGTTAAGTTTGCACTAAAGAGCGTAGTAGAGAGGGAGCTCCTAGACTATAGGGGCAGGTAAGAGATAAGTGCTGCTCTGCTTCTGCCTCTGCTGCTAGGCTGCTGCGTCTGCGTTTGTGTAGATAGCGATAGGGTAAGTAGTGCTGTAGACTGCCTCCTACGCCTGCAGTAAGGTAGCGCAGTCCTTCTTTCTGTAGCTGTAGCAGGTAGTGCTGCTAAGGTAGTAAGGGACAAGCTGCAGGGGGACAGCTAACCTGCATTGCTAGCAGAGCAGGAAGCTGCTATTAGGGTGAGCAACGTAGGCAACAAGAGTAAGCAGGCGCGCTGCTTAAGCGTGCTAGAGCGCTGAGAGAGAGGCAGCCATGTATAGCTACTTACTTGCTCTCTCTCTCTCTCTCTCTCTCTCTCTCTCTCTCTCTCTCTCTCTCCTTTTTCTTACTGATAACGCAAAAGAAGGTCAAGGTAGAGGAGGACAGGCGAGGGAGAGCGCAGAGCGCAGAGCATAGAGCGCAGAGCGCGTTTAGGAGCTAGGTAAATAAAAGGAGGCGCTAGCGCTGCAGCTGCTTAAGGGCTAGTGTGCAGAAGAGAGACGCGTCCCTTTTAGGCGCACAGATAAAAAAACAGAGGCTAAGCGAAGCAAAGGGAGGCAAGGGTCACAGCACAAGCGAGGCAGGCAGTTTCGCAGCGCGAGGCAAGAAAGAGAGTGCCTTTATTTCCTTAATACACAAGCAGGACGACACTGCCCTGATAACTATGTTTAGACAAGGTCTCAAACCAGCTGTTAAAACTAAGCTAATGCGCACTAGCGCTAGCACTAACACCCTTAACAACCTTATTAACACAGCAATTAATATTAATGTTAAGCTCTATAAGTTACAGCAAGAGCTTTAAGATAATCCTAGGGCGCGTGTAGTCTTAACTGACAAACGCCTACTACTACGCAATAACTAATAGCGCAGCAATAATATTAACTGCAGACAGCGCAGCAGTTGTTATTAATCTAACACAGGACAACGCATCTACAATAATATAGGAAGTAGATATTACAGACCTGCTGCTATAGACTTATCTAATCTTAATAAAGGAACAGAGCAATAGAACAAGAAAGGAAGCATAAATAACAAAACTAAGTTAACTTACTATAACTATAGCAAGCTAGGACATTTTGCTAGGGACTGCTAAATAAAGAATAAGGTTATTTGCTAGTTAAACGTACTTTCCTATAAAGACGTAGATAACAGAGAAGAATAGGAAGTTCTCTCTAAAGACATAGGGCATCTTATAAAAGACATAGGACAACTCCTAGAGGACATTAAGTTAGAACATAACAATACTTAGGACTACACTAAAGATCACTTTAATTGCGCACTTACACTACACTATGAATTCTTTAAGCCTATAGTAATATGCTCTGAGCGACAAGGACGACGTCGCTAGGCTAGGGCCCTATAACAAGAAACCTAGCAGTAGGTTGAGCAGACCCTACAGGAAGCTGTAGATGCAGGAGTTACTGTTAAAAACAGCCTTATATACAACAAGTATAGGAAAGAATTCTGTTATGTTAACAAATACAACCCTATCACAACACAAGACTAGATTAAAAAGTTATTTTGCTAGCAGTATTGTAATGCAGGGACACAAACAGAGAACGCTGCTGCAGAAATTAAGTTTTAGAATAACTGCAAGTAAGCCCTTATAGCAATTAACAACCTACTTAAGACTAGGATAGAGTAGGACAGCAAATAGATTAAGGAATAGGCGCAGAATAACTAAACTACTCTTAACTAAATTAAGAAATCTAATAGAGATTAGAAGTATCTCTTAGAACTGGGCTTTGATAGGAAGCTGATGATAGTTGTTAGCCTGCAACTAGAGTACGACCTGGACTTCTGAAACTTTAGGCATAGACTGTGATTATAGACTGCATGCCCTTTTAACTATTGCGTAGTACACTACAACGCTAAGTTAAAATCTAGTTAGTTTCCTAGCTAGAAGAACAACTGTAAGCTATAGTAGTATAACTGCAAAAGGGACATGTGTGCAGTGCACTTATAGGACAAGCGTTCTAAGTTACACTTCCTAGGTACTGATAACCTGCAAAAGATTATTTAGATGTAACTTGTTATTAATAGGAGTTGCTATAATCTGCACTAGCAGCATTGCTTAAACAGAGATTACAACTTGCACTGTAACAGTAAGCACTGCAATAGATTTAGAGATAAGGAGCCTTTTTTAGAATTGTAATAACAGGCTCTAGGGATTAATCTATTAATTCTATTTAGACTAATTACCTTATTAAACTTATAGTCTTTATAGGGGATATAAAGTTAAAGGCATTGTTAGACTTAGGTGCTTAGGGAAACTATATATCCCGCACAGCAGTAGAACAAGCTAGACTTAAGCTACAGTACAAAATAGACCTATACCCCTTGCAAGTAGCTAATAGAGAACTAATACTAGGGGAGGAGACAGTTACGCTTAAAGTTTAAGGTGCACCCCTACAAGTACAATACTATAAGGAAGAGTTAGACCTAGACGTTCTTAGGATAGCTACCTACAATGTTATATTAGGACTACTATAGTTAAGGAAGCATAACCTATACG
>SWKW01000293.1:0-19670 GCA_011058865.1 Didymella keratinophila
AGTTCGGTCAGATTGTGCGTCATGATCCCTGTCTGCCGTGTGGCGCACACTTTGTCGTAGATGCATCCGAAGGGAAGCCGCAATCGCTAGGTAAATTAGACAGTGCTCGTTTGCCCGTTCTTGTTATCACACACGAGGGCGGGTTGACCAAGGTCTTTATTGTGAAACGGACCTTGGCGCAGGCGTATCAATGTTCACTGCAACTCATTGTGGGTGCGCGTGCACGCACTCGAGCTCACCTGACAATGCATGAGATGTAGCGTTTTGATTCCCTCCAGGCTGTGCCTACTCTCATCATGACGTCCCCGTACGCCTCGCTCTCGTCACGATTCCCGAACCGCTTCAAGATTGCGACCCATGCCAGCGCGCTGCTAGCCTACACCAGCTTTACCTCTCTGCTACTGTGGAGGTAGTCCCCTGTAACGTGTTTTATAAGCGAGTGAGCCGTACAAGCGAGTGAGCCACCCCACCAACTTTGCGCGCCTCTACACGCGTATACCTCAACAACGCAATAGTGCAATACCTAGAAATTAATAGAGTAGATTAGGTAGTAGCTAGGGTCTCTTTTTTGCATGTCCGTGAGTTGCGCCCAGTCTCCCTGCACCTCTTGCAGCGCGCCAGAGCTTGACGGCTGAGGCCTGATCGCTCTCCTCCCTGACGCTCCTCACGAGCGAGCTGCTGATCAGCCTCACGTTGAGCAAGTATATCCTCCCCAGCCCCCTTTGTTAACACTCCACGCTTCTGTATACGCTTTTTTTTGCGCTCCCTACGCTTTGACGCTGCCTCGTTAGCCCTCTCAAGGCTAGTAATCCTTTCCTTCATTAGCTCAGCTGAGAGGATCATCACCTCAGCTCCTTTCTTAAGCTGGTCTATTGCCTTAATAATAGAGGCTGGTGACGAGCTCTTGTGCTGGCGTACGCGCTCACGAATTAGACTTGATTGAGCCTCAAGCTCGCGTGCGTTGCGTGGGGTACAAGCCTCCCAGAGAGCCTCTGAAAGAGCTGGAGGAGTAGGCGTACGCAGCTGTACGTCTAACTTTAAGAGAACAGCATCTGGCTGAAGAGGTATTAGGCCTGCCCCTCGGAAGGCTGAAAAGATGTTGGCTGGAGTGAACGCTCTATCAAAGGCAACCTTGATAGCTGGCAGAAACTCAAGCTTGGTGATGTGGTTGATGTGGTTGCGGACTAGGCTCTCTACCTCGCGACTGTACGCGCGCTTCAACGGCGAGAAGCAGCCAACGTCTAGAGGCTGGAGTAAGTGAGATGAGTGCGGTGGCATACAGAGCGTGTAGATATTGTTCTCCTTGCAGAGCTCCTGGAATTCGAGAGACTGATGACTCTCGTGGCCGTCAAGGACAAGTAGGCGACGCGCTCCTACTGTACGAGCCTTAGTGTAAGCATTAAAGTGCTTTAGCCACTCTACTCCAAGCTCGTTGGTCGTCCAGCCATTGTCGCTGACTGCAATTGCCCAGTCACGTGGGATCTCTGCCTCTTCATACCAGGCAGAGAGGTGGTACTTGCCAGCAAAGATCAGGAACGGTGGGACTGACCAGCCAGCAGCGTTGATAGCTGCTATCACTGTCACCCACTCACGGTCGCCAGGCTGAATAGTCTTTGGCCTGCCTCTCCTCTCTGATCCTGTTACAACAAGCTGCGTCGTGATCTTGCCCATCATAAAGCCAGCCTCGTCAAAGTTGTAGACGTCTTCGTCGCAGATGCCGTACTTGGCCTTTGTCTGCTCTACAAGCTCAAACCAGCCTTGGATAAGGACAGGATTCTCGCACAGAGCTCTCTGCCTGTTGTAAGCTCGGTTGAAACGCGTTGTAAGACTCTCTGTACGCTTGACAAAGTTGCGCGGCCAGTGGACGCCAACCTGACCAGCGCCGCGCGCAGCCAGCAGTCTATCAGCCATGTCGCGTACGGCTGCGTACGTAGGTGCAAATCCACGTGAGTCAAGGTCAAGTATATGTTTCACAATCACCTCCTCTTCTAGCTGGGTAAGCTTCTTTGAGTTGGGCTGGCAATCGCGTCGGGCAAGCGTGCCAGCGCGTCGGCGGTGGAGCGTTGCGCGAGAGACCCCAAACGTGCCTGCAGCACGCCTCTCAGTCTTAATTTGGTCTGTATTAAGAGCTGATATCGCAAGATATATATCAGCCTCATCTGAGGTGTTTTGAGGTAGATTTGGTAGATTCATGGTTGATACAAGTGTAGAGGGTACAGGAAGTTGGTAGGGTGGCTCACTCGCTTGTACGGCTCACTCGCTTATAAAACACGTTACTCGTAATAATTCTACATATGACTCGACCGAATTCCAAGTATTGTCCCTGGTAGACAGCTATCAGCTGAACCTCATGAACATGACGCCAAACCGACCCACGTTAAGGCTGCTCAACAGAGAGCGCTCGAATACGGCCTCGTATCTGGATTGCGTGATATCTATCGGTCAATTACACTCGGAGACTGTGAATATTTGGACTCACCTCATCGGCGCGGTTTGGTCCTCCCTCAACGCTTTCCGACAGGTAGTGCATACCTACCGCAAACTCGACCGCACGAACACCATCATCCCGGCATACGATACTGCGGTAGCTACATGCTTTTGGGGCTCTACCGCCTACCATGTTTGCGCTAGCCACAGTCAGGCGGAACTGTGGCAGGCCGTTGATCACATCGGGATCCTCGTCTTGATTTTGGTCTCTTCGATTTCCTTCACAACGATGCAGTTTCGTCGAGAGAGAGACATCCAGAGAGCATACATTGTCATCGTCAGTTTCGCAGCTGTGATGAGCTTGCACGTCCTCGCTACTCTGCGCCTACAAAGGTCGTGCCGCAGGAATCGAATTCTTACCCATGCTGTCTTTGGAGGCTTTGCAGCCCTACCCGGGCTACACAGCTGGCTCTGCTGTGCACTAAGCCCACAGGCAGGTTTATCGAAAGCGTTCGGAGTCCTTGTGAGTCTCAATGCCTTAGGTGGCGCCGTCTATGCCACTGGTCTCCTAGACCGCGTTTTTGGGGTACCACTAGGGCTGCCGGATTTGAGCCATCACGTTATGCACATCACATCCATGGTGGGTGCGTGGAACTTCAGAATGGGTCTCGTGCGGTGTTGTTGAGAGACATGTGAGAGGGGCCAATCAAGCTGGGTTGGTTGTCACGGAGTTGTTTGTTAGCAGTGGGGGCTATTGTTGCAAAGAGAACTAGATAATCGGATCGCGAGCCTTCGTAATACACGGCCCTCACCCTGATGGCATCCTCCGCTGACACGACTTTCACAACAGGAGAGTAATCGTTGCTGCCAAATTACGCTGCAACTACATAAGCCGGCTACGCGGTGCCCCACTCCCTATTTTGGGACGAAATTTACAAACATGGAATTTTCCGTTTGACTTTACGTAACGACCAACCCCAAGCGCAGACGAACCCGTCTGCAGGCCTTCTGGATTCTACTGTGACGGGTCAGGCTACTGCTCAACCTCAGACGCAATCGCTGTCGTAGGGAATATCCCCTATCTGAGGAACGCCAAAGGGGAACGTCGGAGCCCACAAGAGGGCGTAATCCAACGAAACTTCCGTCTGAATGCCCGATCTGCATGCCCTCTTGACAACACAAGGACTGAATCTCCTCGCGCAAATCCCGACACGTGGAGTGTTCATTACCGTATACTTCGTGGTAACCGCATAGAGCCTTCTCATACCAATCCTTAGCTTCGTTTAGACGGCCCTGTTCTGCACGTAAGAATGCATAGCTCCACATGATGGTTGGCGTGATAACACAGGTGGAAGTGCAGTCGCGAGTGTGATGGTTCAAGCTCCTGTGCAAGGCCGATTGAAGCAATCTCTCTGCCTTTTCCAGATTTCCCAGGCACAGCTCAGCAAGGGCAAGGTTCTGGCAGGCTCCAAGCGTTGAGATGTGATCGGGTCCTAACAGCTGCACTTTACCGTCTACCGCTTGCAGGAGCTTTTCACGCGCCTGGCTGTGTTTATCCTGGTCCATATAAACAAGACCCAGATTATTGAGTGTATTTATTGTTGAGATATGGTTCGTTCCATGTCGCCGCAGTCTGTGTTCCAGAGCCCTCTCGAGTGCATTCGCTGCCCTTGGCAAATCGCCAATCGCCAGATATACCAGGCCGAGATTGTTCTCTGCATCAAGTGCCGCTTTATGGTCCGATCCTAACATCTCTTCGAATCCAGTGCGTGCAAGCTGGAATAGCGTTTTAGCGCTTTCGAGGTGACCTTGAGTAGCGTCCAAGATTCCTAAGTTATTGAGTGCGCCCAGCGTTGACAGGTGCTTCCTTCCGTGTTTTGATTCGTACACACGCAGCGCTCGCTCGAGTAACCTCCTTGCCTCAGTCAGCTCGCCCAAAAAGACACAAACTAGACCCATGTTGTTCACAATGTCTGTTATCGACAGATCATTCTCTCCCATCCCTTCGGTGCACTCGGTCGAAGCTCGCTGAAACATCTTTTTTGCTCCGGTAAGGTCCCCAGCCTCGAAAAGATTGTAACCCTCTTCATTGAGCAGCTCAAGTGAAGTGGCACTCGTCTTGAAGTGCTCACCACTGTTTTGTGCTGGCGAGTAGGTGTTCATCGCATATGTGAAGCGGCGTCTGTCGAGAGTACTCGTGTATCGCAGCGTGGTATATGTTGGAAGAAGAGGTTTGACCGTTCTCTCTGCATGTATTATTGGGACTCAAAAGACCCTAACATATGATGTCATCCCTCTCGAAAGCTCGATTGCGTAAGGGAGCGGAGCGGTTTGGGAGTGAAATCAGCCTGTGACCTGAAGCCCGCTGAGTAAGCTTCGTTCATATTGCATTCTTAAGCGGAATTGGAAAATCGACAGCTTCTGGCAATTAGCCTAACAGGGTTCAAGACAGGGTACGACTCACCATCACAAACTGCTGACTCCTGGTCAGGTGGAGGTGGATTCATTTTTACATCAATGTTTGATTCGCATTCCCAGCCCCTCGCAACCTATTGCATCTCGAATCTTCTACCAAAAGCATGCGCCAGATTTCTTCGTATTTGGTGCTCGCTAGTGCAGGCCTATGTATCGATGTTGTCGGAGCCGTGGCAGCTAACCCACTGCCCAAACCTGTCAGCATCACCTGGGGCGATTCGGGGTGCTTCTCAGTGACATCTTTGAGTCTGGTAGCGCCCGATCATAGATTCTTGCAGCAAGCATTTGACCGTGCCGTTGACACAATCAACACCTTGCTGTGGACGCCTGCAGCAATCGATACAACCATTCGTGAGTTCGAACCATTTCCCGACTCAGCTGCCGGAGTAGAGAAAAAGAAAGTAGGGAAAAGTGACGCCTCCGCTTCCGGCAGCTGTGTGATCCAGCTTAGTACAGTGAACGTCAGCATCGTCGACGCAAATGCTGTTTTGAAGCATGGCGTAAACGAATCCTATGAGCTAAACATCTCTCCGAGCTCGGGAGCCGTCGTCATCGCTGCCGAGACTGTCTATGGAGCGCTCCACGCTTTCACCACTCTGCAGCAGATCGTCATCAACGATGGAAAGGGCAATCTGATCGTAGAGCAACCTGTCTCTATCCGAGATGCGCCTCTCTACCCCATACGTGGTGTCATGGTGGACACTGGCCGCAACTTCATCTCGAAGAAGAAGATCCTCGAGCAAATCGACGGAATGGCGCTATCGAAGTTGAACGTCTTACACTGGCACATCGTCGACTCCCAATCCTGGCCACTGGAGACCTCCGCATACCCCGAGATGACTATTGATGCGTACTCTTCGAATGAAGTATATTCTCAGGCTACTGTGAAAGACGTCATCAACTATGCCGCAGCCCGCGGCGTTCGGATCATCCCAGAGATCGACATGCCAGGTCATGCCAGCTCTGGATGGGGGCAAATTGATCAAGGCATTCTCACGTGTCAGAATAGTTGGTGGTCCAACGATGACTGGGCGCAGCACACTGCTGTTGAGCCAAATCCTGGGCAGCTCGACGTTCTGAACGAAAAGACTTATGAAGTTACCGGCAGAGTTTACCAGGAAATGGCAAACGTGTTCGTCGACGATTGGTTCCACATCGGCGGCGACGAGCTTTTCCTCAACTGCAACAACTTCAGTGCACCAACCGTACAGTTTCTGAATGCAGGAAAGACTATGGGCGACCTGTATCAGCACTGGGTCGATCATGCCATCCCAAACTTTCGCAGACGAGCCAACAGGACGTTGGTCATGTGGGAGGACGTCAAGCTCTCCGCAGCCGTTGCCGCTTCTGGCGAAGTGCCCAAAGACATTGTCATGCAGGCCTGGAACAATGGTCTCACCCATATTCACGCTCTGACTGATGCCGGATACAAGGTAATCGTCTCTTCGTCCGACTTCATCTATCTGGATTGCGGGTACGGGGGTTGGGTAGCAAACGACCCCCGCTACAACGTCATGACTAACCCGAACACCACTGACGGATCTCCCAACTTCAACTGGGGAGCTGGCGGTGGATCTTGGTGCGCCCCATATAAGACATGGCAGCGCATCTACAACTTTGACTTTACATCCAATCTCACCGACACGCAAAAGTTGCTCATTCAAGGCGCGATCGCTCCGCTGTGGTCCGAGCAAGTCGATGACGTAGTCATCAGCCAGAAGATGTGGCCTCGCGCTGCGGCCCTTGCCGAACTCGTGTGGTCGGGCAACCGCGACGAGAACGGTAAGAAGAGGACCACAGAGCTCACGCAGCGTCTCCTGAATTTTCGCGAGTATCTCGTTGCCAACGGTGTTCAGGCCGCCCCTTTGATGCCCAAATTCTGCCTAAAGCATCCGCACGAATGTGATCTTTACCGCGACCAGACAGTGATGCACGATCCGGCTACGTAGGATCTATGAGAGGTCCTATTCCACGCAGAGTTTGAACACTGTAGTGCTGAGTCTGGCAGACAGGACGTAGCGCACCCGTATGACGTCATCTGCAAATACAAACGTCTTTGGGCGAATGATATGATTGGTAAGGGAGCGCGCAAAATCGGGAGGGTAGCGAAATGTAGCGCAACAGCCTTTGACAAATTACACAAGCTATCATTAATCACTGAAAGCTTCCATTGATCATGTTCTTCGGGCTGTACCCCATCATGGACCTCCACCTTCGAACCGGGGCGCTAGAAGGCGTCCTTTCTTACGAGACGCCGCAAGGCATGATCGTCCGTCCCATGGCAACGACTGCAGCGATGAATGACCTGTTATTGCACGCCATTGCCTACAGGACGTCACCGTGAGGCATCGCTCACATAACCGGGCTGTTGCCAGCCTTGGCGAAGTTGCCGGCATTTGCAAACACGCTGCCAGCGGCCCTCATGTCCAGTGCAAAGTCGACCAAAAACTACCTATCCCTGGACAGCTGTGTGAACACTTGAACGCACAGACGGCTTCGACTACAGCTCCAAGTCGTGTTAAGAGGGGATCAAGGCCCATCCTGAGATATGCGGCACTTCCTTTTCACTCAAAGACTGCATGTCTGACAATTTATTCAGCGTCGTCCCGACCTCGGGTTTATGCGACTAAAACAGTTGGAGTTGTGAAGTGTCCCTGACTTATCGAGGTAGCACACCTGCTCTGCGATAATGCCAAGCATTGCTGCGGTCGTTGACACACAAGCTTATACGATACCTCAAAGTCGTGTTATGACGTTACACTCAAAAATCCTGCCGTGTGTGAAGGCATTGGCATG
Organism: Didymella keratinophila; assembly: GCA_011058865.1. NCBI lineage: Eukaryota > Fungi > Ascomycota > Dothideomycetes > Pleosporales > Didymellaceae > Didymella > Didymella keratinophila. The sequence continues at coordinate 7,699 of SWKW01000293.1, forward strand.
CTCACATGGCGAGCACTTACGACTATGTAGACTATTATGTACCGCCAGTATGATGTAGCTTGATGGATGCCATTGACTAGCTAAAGCTACTCGCCCCAATCGTGGTGCTGATGGCTTATCATCATGTTCTCTTGACCCCTCAGCTTACATACCGTAAGCATCCACTGTGCGAACGTGGACCTGCTTTGAGCCTCCCGTGACAGTTTTCTGGCTGTTTCGCCTGCAGCTAGCTATGGAAGAGTGCTTGCTCATTGAGTTGGTGACAACGTATCTGGTAAATCGGAAATTGAGTGGGGTGCATTGGCTGAGCTGCTTGCACGTTGAAGCACACTGTCCTTCTTCAAAGATGACAGTGTCTGAAACAGACAAACGACATCTGTTGATGAAGAACACTCGCCTGCAAATGTGCGCGAAGCTAAGCTTTCATTACGATGTGATTTCTGTACCGCTTGCTATTCGGAGATGCCTTGAACCGTGATTGAGTACAACTAAGCAGCAACCTGGAGTGCGACTTTGTGTCGAGTTGTGCTTTCGTATTCAGCGGGACATCCTATCACCTAGTCCGCGACAGTGTACTCTACGTAATAGGGCCGACGATACCTCCAGCCGTCACTACAGTCTATGGCTGGGTCGTGAAACCACGAGTCTTCAACGAATTCGGTTTCGTGCGCTGCATCAGGATCCAATATCGCCGCGCAACGAAGCAGTGGCATGGACTCACCATTGCAGATGATAAGACAAGGCATATATTCCTTGACATCTGGTAATCCAGCCCACAGCCCGACTCGTGGGAAAGGCGGGTTGTCGAGGGCGCTGTCTTAATATCCCACGCCGCTAGTGTGGTGGACCCTAGAAAAGGGCGGGATCGCGCAAGGGTTGACTGGTTGCCCTCTTAGCACGAAAAAGGTACTCCAGCCATCCATTTGTATTGCTTTGCCGTGCTCGTTGCGAGCAGGAGACGTTTGATAAAGAATTTGGATAGAATAGCCTGCGGGAGGAGTATATGACTGCTCTGCCGTTAGCTGTGAGATAAGATGTAGCAACGATCCGAAACTGACGGCTGAATTGGATTGCGGCATCGCATCGTCAGTCCCGAGGACCAGACAGCTCGCGTACTGAACGAACGTCGCAAAAGCAGAAACCACCATTGTACTGTACAGTGACTAGCGATTGCGGCTTCACTCCTGCAGACAGCTGCGCGACGGATTTGCACAGCCCCACCTTCCATACGTAGCCTAGCGCTAGATATTCGCTCTATAACAATGGATTTGATTGGTCAATCTTCGACCCCATAATTGTGATGCTGCGTGCAGCGGTGAAGCCGCAATCGCTAGTGACTGTATGCATGCAGAACAAGCGCACGTTGGAACAAGCGAGGGAATAACAGTGGCCAAGACTGTTCAAAATTGGTCGAAGATGCTTGCAAGAGCAAAGGCGCTCTAAAGCGATTCTTGACACAGAATTACAAGCAGATGTCATATGCGCGTCACCGCGAATAAGCTTCCAGACTCCGCTGTAATTAAAGCACACGTGAAGCTGCCCTCATTGATTGCGAGACGTCTATATAACGGGTTTGCTCCACGCCGCGTAGGTGTGTGCACGACTTTCCTCCATCTGCGCTCACAACAGACAAAATCTCGCCATCCGACTTGCTCATTGTCTCAACGCAAGACGTGTGCGCATAGCCCAGCTTTGTTTAACTCTTTCCGCCACGATGACCTTGGTAACGATATTTCACTAGACAGCGTATATGCAGCTAACCACAGCATAGCATCTGCAACGGCCTCAGGCTGTGGAATGCAAGTGTGTTGAGCCTTGCTACGAGGAGTATGGCTGTTCCATGTGCACGGACGTAACTTTCCGGCACCTGGCCTGATGCTCATTCTTGAGCGAATTCGTCGTTAAAGAGGGCTTCGTGATCCAGCGGCATTGTTCGGATGAGTGACGTCATCACGAACAGGCAACTTGTACGCCACGATGTACTGCACATATTTGTGAACTCCGTTACCAACCCTCCGTAGCAACGAATACGACTTTTCCAAGACCATTCACCGTAATTAGTATTGCGAGAAGCAGAATATCGGAGGCCACTCCTTCTATTCAGTTGTTTCTAGATCTGATTTGCAGCACTAAATGCGCGGTCAACGGACAAAGTCATCCGGACACTTTGGCCCTTTGATCATTTACCGCCATTTTCGGTCTCACCATCAAGCCACAGCCCATTGCTCCCATCTCAATACCGCAATGAAGTCAGTGAGCGGCGCCTCGACGGGCGGTCTGACATGGTGCAGACACAGGTTGTGAATAGTGCCTTATCTGTAACTGTAGAGATAAATGGACCCCGTATTACAGTTTAGGGCTGGTTTGATCACATCGAGCTGACATCTTAGTTTGTGACTGCAATTACCACATATCGCGCGCACTTACCCTCTTACAAACCAGAACTATGCGCAGTCTTGTGGCAAAGCGGAACGGTGGCGTTTGTCTGATCAGTCGCTTGTCCATTCCACAACGTCTCTGACGCACAAGTTATTATCGACATACGACCATTGTGATAGATGTCAGACATTCGGTCTGACTGCAAAGGAACTTGCTCGTGTCCTGCATCAAGGAACAGCATAAGTCTCGAATTTGATCTCGATGAAGGCTAAGGTCGAGCAGTGGTCTTCTCCGTTACTATTGTATGCGTGCTCTTCGATTCGATTGAAAGGTCTGCCTATCTACCGGCGGGCTAGACCGATGATGCCACCGAAATTGGTATCACTAACACATGCTCCTGCGAGTAATTAGCAGCGCTCATGACTCGCGACGTGACCGTATAAGCACTGCTATAGGCGGGTGAAGTCAGACGGCTTGTTGCAGCCCACAGCACATAGATGCAGTTTTACGCTCAGCTGCGGACATAAGCCGCCAGACCCTAACAATCTACGCTTCGAGAGATGAAAGGCAATCACTGCCAATGAATTGCATGCTACCTCAGAAGATGATAATTGATACTGGTTGTTCAACTATCTTTCTCTGGAGTCTCATGGTCTCTGCTGTCACGGCAGCCCGCCTTGATGTTCATTCGACAGGTACACTTGCGTTGTTACGAGAAAAGCAAACATGCTCACAAAATACAGACAGTATCAAGAGCATCACGAAAGGCCTTGCTCAAGAGCTGCGGCAGTATTATACTGGGGATCGAGAAGGACATACACCAGGAACCCTTCCTGAGCCCTACTACTGGTGGGAGTGCGGTGCCATGCTCAATACGTTCATCGGCTACTGGCACTACACAGGAGACGACCAATACAACTCACTCACCATGCAAGCCATGGAACATCAAATTGGGGACTCGAATGCGTTCATGCCTGCCAATCAAACCAGGTCGCTCGGAAACGATGACCAAGCTTTCTGGGGAATGGCTGCCATGTCCGCAGCAGAGAACAAACTACCAGATCTGGGTAACGGAAGACCGTCGTGGCTGTCGCTTGCACAAGCGGTCTTCAACACCCAGACAAGTCGATGGGACGAGACGACTTGCGGGGGGGGATTGAGATGGCAAATCTTCTTTTTCAACGAAGGGTACGACTACAAGAACACCATATCTAATGGGTGCTTCTTCAACATCGCAGCGCGTCTTTATAAGTATCTTGGAGACGAGACCTATTCCCAATGGGCCGAGCGAATCTGGGACTGGGAGACATCCGTGGGCCTGATTACTCGAGACCATCTCTTCCTCGACGGTGCCTGGGACACGGACAACTGCACGAGCTTCGACTACAAGCAATGGACCTATAACGCCGGGGTGCATTTGGCAGGAGCTGCAGCCATGTGGAACGCAGTAAGTCACATTCGGACTGTCACTAGGCATGCTTGCTATCTCTAACAGTCCTGAAGACCCAGAGCGATGTCTGGAGAAACAGACTGAAGAAGACAATAGAGGGACTAGGCATTTTTTTCCACGATGACGTCATGGTCGAAGTCACTTGCGAGATAACGGGCACGTGCAACGTAGATCAACGCTCTTTCAAGGCGTATCTGGCTCGGTGGATGGGTTACACTGCGATTGTCGCTCCCTGGACGCGCAATCTTATTGATCCGCGATTGCAAGGCTCAGCTATTGCTGCCGCTGCGCAGTGTACCAATGGTACAAGTAAGACTTCTTGTAATCTTTACTGGGCTACGAGAGAAAAACATGACAGCAGTTTTGGGGTCGGCGAGCAGATGGCTGCTGTAGAGGTTATCCAGAGTCTTCTCTATCCCACCGCCGCCGGACCCGTGACCCACGACAGTGGTGGAATCTCTATTAGTCAACCCAGTGCTGGTCTCGACCCTACAGACGAAAATTTTCGACGAGACAGTGTCCGTCTGAGCGACAAGATCGGTGGTAGTGTGTTGACGATCATCGTGCTTGTTGGCACGGTCGCGGGCGCTTGGTGGTTGCTATCGGAGACGGACGAACTGCACTTCCGCCGAGAGTAAAGTTTGAGGTCTTCAGCAGCTCTGCTGGGTCAGTCATTTTTGAGCTGCTGAGAAGAACGCACCTCTATTCATGGAAGTGTAATGGGTAGAAGTAAAGCACCTGCTTCGGCAGGGCTCATATATGCTCTTCGACACGGTCGTCAAAACAGTCACAAGCAGCTGCCTCGGTCGATATTGCCGTCCACTTGCGACTGTGTGGTTTTCGTCATTCGGCTTCCCTCAATGTATCGCGCGTTCCCCCAACTTCCTTTTGGTACCAAGTTTATGCTCCACTTTTAATTGTTCCGCGTCAAAGTGCTCAAATCGGAAGTTCCAGATTCCCTCTTTGATGACGGGTGCGTCCCCTGTGCGTTTGCTGCTTTCCAGCCCGACATGCTGTACCAAACTGGGCTTTACAGCGAATCTCAGCTCGCTTCCTTGCCCCGCAAACTCTTCTATCAGAACATCCACAAAGCCGGTACGACGATCTTTGAAGAAGGAGACCAGTTCCAGAGCTTTTCCCCGTGGAAAGACCAAAGCCTGACTGCAACATCCGAACTGGTCCATCTCACTTATACCTGGTGGAATAGGTAGTACTGTCATCCGGGCCAGTGCGAAGAAAAGCAAGATGGCTGCGAAGAGGCCGGAATAGGCCAGTAGAATTGCACATCGTGGGTCAAGAGAGCGGCTCAGCTTCGAAGGCAATTTGCTCTTATGCAGAACCAAGATGAAGACTGCAAGAGCCCCAGTTGCAACAAGCGACCAGTAGATATATATTGCCCACTCTTCTGAGTTCCAGCCCATCAACGTCTCAGCGTAGAACAGTCGGAGGTAGAGGAACTGACAATAGGCGCGTCTTGATTCAGTTTGACGCTCCGCTTCGCGTATTGCGGCAACTGTTCGATGGAGCTATCCGTCCATCGCGATAGTATCGTCTTCGAGGATGGCGATGTATGGCGTGTCCTAGTCGGTGCATTTGGAGAGTAGATATGTGTAATCGTAGAGTCCCTTGGTCAAGAATGCGCCTCCCTCTTCTTCCATCCCGCGCAGGTCATCCTTATTGCTTTCGTCAAGGTCGTACGTGAGGACGTGATCCGTAAGGTCGTGCAACCAGGCCTCTCCGTACGAAGGATGGGTCGTAGGATCAGTGTGCGGTATGAACACTATAAGAAGAAAACCGCTTCTCTCATCCATCGTGAGACCCTCTAACAAGCTTTCTATCGCGTCAGGCATGTATTGCGCTCCACGGCGCCCCATGGAGGAAATTCCTACACAGAGTTTCTTTTTCGGGTTTACGACCCGTGGGTGGCCGGATAAGTCGGTCGTGTTGTGAGCTGCGATGTATTCGGTGGCTTGCTTGCGACGCAGTTTGGAGTATTGAGGCAGATAGCCTTTTCTTGGGTCGAAGAAGACAGATGTGGGATCTCGGGCCGATATGGTGTCAATTACCAGAACCAAACCGATGCAAGTCATCGGGGCACAAACATACACCATCTTCGAGTGTGCGCCGGTGGGACGCAAAGCAACCCAACTACTTTGTCAGCAGTGCCAATACACTATGATCCAGTCGGCGTGGGGCCTCCGTGAGGGCTGTTGGATCTTTTGGTTGATGCAAAAACGCCCTATATTCCTTGTCCGGCTGAGGGCATGCGGAATTCTGACGTATACATCATTCGTGTGTCTGAGGATGACTCAGTCTTTACTAGTCCGCCACAAATGAAAGTCCAGGGGGCTGCACGAGCGTTATCGAACGCTCGGAAGATCTTGATCAACTCACAAGCATGGGAAAAACTCACTGTGCATGTGCCCTTCTGTCGATAGCGTTGACGGCCGCATCATTCGCGTGCTTACTTCTCATTGTGCTAGCTCAGTACAGCACAAACAACAAAGTCCCATATCTGGCTTCAAGCCGGAATTTGTACCTTTTCAAAGTATGTCGCTCTTTTCGTCTCTCACACCGAGTCCTGATTTCCCATCGTCGTAGGCAGACACAAGAGATTTTACACCGGAGCCACAATCTGTTCTGAGTGGTATCGACACCGGGAGTAGCATTCTGGACGACCACAGCGACGACCTTAGCCTCCTCACAAATGCCATCCCGTCTAAAGACCTCAAAGACTTCTACAAAGTAGGTCTGTGGTCGTACTGCGAGGGAGAAAACACGTCTGGCGTTGAGACCATCACAGCTTGCTCACCACCCAACGTCCAGTTTTGGTTCGATCCATTCAATGTGTGGGGTATCCGGAACACATCTGTCCAGGTTGTTCTCGGAGCACATCTGCAAACGGGTCTGCAAAGATACAGGACATTCGCGAAATTTGTCAATCATGTCTACATAGTCGCAACCGTGTTGAGCGGAGCTTCACTTTTCATTGTTGGCCCCTTTGCGATCGGATATCGGCTTGCAAGTCTGATTGCCATGATTCTCATGATTGTGAGTCTGATCCTGGGATCAATTGATCAATGGTTTGACCTAACAAATCCTAGATAGTGGCAGCTTTGGCGATTTTTGTTTCTGCAAGTATCACGATGGTCTACGGCGCGCTTGTAGCTCTGCTTAGCACTGTTCTGAGGCCTTATAACATCGAAGCGTCTTTGGGAAGAGATTTAGTATCTGTCATCTTCCTTGGCGTGGGATTCAGTGTTGTATCCGCGCTTTCCTGGTCCATTAATGTCTGTATCTAAAGTGATCGTGGGCATGACCCCCTCCGAGCACCGAAAACACTCCATGGCAGCTTGTAAAAGGATTGGCTCCTGCGGCTCAATGATTAAGGTAGAAGCCGCCAAGCGCCGTGAGTAGGAGTTCAGCAGTTAAGTTGGCGGGATTTTTCATTGTGCTGTATGCCCGGATTGTACCTTTGTCAACGAATCCCATCGTTACACGTCCAACGGATGATCACAAGAGTTTGCCGTCAATGCGATGCAGGCCTCCATTTACCCAGGTGGAAAGCGTTCGAACGGCGCGTGTGAAGTAGATCCAACCGAAGCGAGGCTTTCGTACCGCTCCGCCAACATGGTTTTATGTGCGATAACGTTTGCCGCTCCATCACCCTCCGCAGTGACCACGCAGCGAAGCTTGATCACTCGCGCAACCGCGCGGTAGAAACACACAGTGGGAGCTGTATTTTTCAATCACAGAATGCGCCCTGAGACCATCGATGCGACAGTCGACGACATCGTCGAATTGGAGTTTGAATGCTGGATGATCTAACCAGGTAGAGCATAGCCATGGACAACACGAGTCCTATCTGTTCTACTGCTCCGTACACGGCGGTCGCATCGCTTAGTTAGCATCAAAGGGAACGAAGGCATGAAGATAGACAAGTATCGACTGATCGCGATAGACTCGTCATATATGCTGCAGCAGGATGGGAGCAGCACAGGATCGAGATCAGCCGCTCTGACTGAACTATTCTCAGGCGAATTCTGAAGCCAACCTTTCTGCCTCCTTACCCTCATTACCCTTTCACCCTTATACGTCGGATCATACTCTCGTCGTAGTTGCAATCTTTCGGATAGCCATCGCCACCATGAGCGCACACCTTGCGTTCATTGTCCCCTGATTTCGTTACGCAAAGACCGAATCACTCTACAAGCGTCTAGATGACAATGTATATCATAGAGAGCTCAGTGCAATGGTTGAGCACCGTCTCTAGAGGTGGTGCGCCTGTAACAGCGAGACAAGGGCATTGTGCTTTTCTCCATGACATACACCCACACTAGAAAGTGCTGTGATTTCGCCTGGCTCCCCGGACTCAAGCAGCCAGGACGTACCATCTTTGCTTATTTCCTTCCTCTGGGTGAGAGTATGGCTGACTCAAGATGATGACGGCCGCCCAAGCAAGAGTCGCAACTACATGAGCTGCGAACCAGATGGAGGGCGATAGTAAGCTCTGACGCGAACCAAGTCTGAGGAAACAAAATGTTGCGCTGGATCGGAATGTCAGGAGCTGCTAGTCGCTACCAAAGTCCTGGTCATCGTGTATCGAGTGTACAATCGTCTGGGAACGGTTTCTGGGTGCACAGGGCCCCGAGTCGGGTTTTAAAGCTGGATCGTAGTGGAAACATCGCTGCAGAGCTGTGTGTTGTGCATTCCACTTGCGCTGCTGTATATTCGTTCGCTTCTATAGAACGTGGTCTCTCGGTTCAACAATGAAAATGTGTCAAAGCCAACCCTTCTTGGCTCAACGATCGCATGCGCAGATAGAAGCATCGTTTGCGAACTGCGTGGGGCAGTACTCCTGAGTCCGAAAAGATGAGTTCGTGTCGGCACATTGCAGAAGCTGACACGTAGCCATTTATCCTCCAGCTATCGTCGGATACCGAACAGTGTATACACAACCTCCACTACTTAGGCTTGAAGTGAGCTCGTACTTGTGGTCTTCGTCGTGCTACTCTAGTGCTTCGCGTACTCTACGATCAAAAGCTCGTACTTTCAAACCCCGTATTGCCGTTGAGTTCTGACGCCTCCACGGCAGATGTATCGGTCTCACAGTAAGGTGCGCATATTACGGGCGTGGGATCTTCAAGAACGACATGCATAGTACCGAACTGTTCGTTTCTGCTCAGCGCGTATTGAGGCCGTCGCACCACTCAACTAAAGTGAGTGTTAGGATCATGTTTACAAGGGCGCGTAGCCTACAACAAGGGCATATTTGCCCCCGGGTCGAGAATCATAGCATCATAGCTAGAAACGCCTTTCTTTGCAAGAGATCAAGAGGCTAGTTCATCTGGAAGCTTGAGGCCCTGAATCGATGAATCCATCAAGATGTTTCTCAGAAATTAGCGTGCCTTGATCTGCCGCATGCATCATCGACAGAAGAAGTGATCGCGGGGTAAGCTACTCCCTGCACTCCGGATCGAACGCCGAACATTACTGCGTGGAATCGATGGCATCTCGCGCACGATGCGGTAAGCTTCCCAGTGGGCAAATGCATCTGTCCGAAACATCCATAGTAGTTATGGCAAGGAGTTACAGTCTTGATAAGCAGCACGTTCGTCGTCGGCTGCTTCATTTCGAGGATGGACACTTGAGGTGTTTTGCACGACTGTGCCACATTGGCACATCAGCCGTGGGGCTACACACTCTCGGCGTAGCGCCCGAACGCATCTAGTTCCCGCCGACACACTGAAGGATTAGAAGTGGGCGGCATCCAGGCGACGTTAAACAAAGGGTTGCCGACTATCGCATCTGAAACCAGTACAGAAGAACGGAACACCCTTGCACGGGTCCAGATAGTTCTGTGAGATTCGGTAGATTTTGACGACGAGTCCCCCGGCAGGGCACTCTGTTCCTTAGCATCGATTCTGGTGCCGCGGAAGCAATTTGAAGAGCTTGCAGGCCATCTTCCGCCAACCAACCTTATTGTTGTTGTCACCGAAGGGTAAGATGGTGCGCGCGACGGCCGGTGGGACAAGGTTGAGTGGGGCGATTTCTAAGTCGGTCGAAATAGGTAAAGCCCAGACACTTGGCCGCGCTAGGCTATTCCCATCCCACCTACCTATCCTGACGCTCCGCGGCCGTGCCTATCAGTAGCGATGACTACATGGATAGTATACGAATCCCGTCAGACTCTACAGTGGACCTTTATCAACCTCACGTAGGTGCACACCTACCTGCATATGATAGACTTGGTGTCGAAAGTCGACTAGACGCAGAAGCGAGTACTTTGCATCAGACAAAAGATGGGAGAGCAGCCGGAGCGAAGTAGGGTCTGGGAGACGCCGTCCATCGTCGCATTTACCGTCGTGTCGCAGGGAGTATGGGAAGTCCTCTTGACGTGAGTAGATTGTGTCCCGAATCTATGCACGGATATAGCTCACAGTCGTATGCAGAGTCCTACAGCCAGGACTTATCAACGGAGGACCCGCTGGTCTGATTGGAAATTTCGTTTTCACATCAGTCGCAATGCATCTGTTGATCTTGTCACTCGCTGAGATGACCTCGATGGCACCGCATGCAGGCTGCCAGTTCCACTGGATAAACGTGTTCGCACCGCGCTCCATACGGACTCCTCTCAGCTTCTTAGTTTGTCTGATTACTGCGCTCTGTCAGATAGCGGCGACAGCCTCTGGCCCCAGCCTCGTTGGTACCTTGGTACAGGCTTCAATCATGAAAATTTGGCCGCAGTACATTCCCTCTAGCGGAGAGACTACATTCATCATAATCGGGGTTACTGGTGCCATCTGGGCGATAAGTGTCAAAGGCGCTAGACTTCTGCCGAGCTTGCAGTTATACATGTTCGCCCTACACTTCTTCGGGGGATTGCTGTTCCTGCTCATTTTCTGGAAGCATTCGCCCAAAGCAACAATCTGGCTTACTTTGACATCTTTCACGAACGGTGCAGGCTGGAGCAATGACATCCTTGCATGGATGGTAGGGCAAACTTCTGCAGTGTACGCCTACAGCAGTACGTACAGTGGCACGACCGTTGCGAAGCTTTTGCAAAATGCTGATGACGTAGGCTTTGATGCACCGATGCACATCGTGGATGTAACAAAGAATCCTGCCGGAACTATACCAAAGGCGATGCTGGTCGGTCATTGGGTGAATGGCGTCTTTGGCGGGGTGTTTATTGTAAGCTTCATGCTCGTGATGACCGATGAAAAGGCCGCACTTCAGGACTTGACTGGCTTCCCACATATGTGGGTTCTCAGTCAGACATTGTCGCCAACTTGGGTTGCGATAGTCAATCTGGTTCCCACGATTCTCATCTTGGTAGGAACTCTTGACTCGAATATTTCCACATCACTTCAGATCCGAGCGTTTGCGAGTAGTGGAGGTCTTCCCTACAGTCGGTGGATTGCAGAAAAGGAGAGGCAGAATGGTGTGGCAGTGCATGCTGCGACAGTGACATGCGTAGCGACCGTAGCATTGTCGCTTCTACGCCTCATTTCCGTCGACGCTTTCGATGCAAGTGAGTTGTATTGTACAATCTCGCGCGAGAGCCTCGACTAAGCCAATACGCAGTCATCTCACTCAATGTAGTTTGTCTGATGTTTACATACGCCTGTAGCATCGGCGTTGTGCTCTATAGCCGCATTCGACAGCCTGAACTTCTTCGGTCGCGTTCCTTCTCCTTGGGTCGATACGGAACTGCCATCAACGTTGGAGGGCTCTTGTACTCTCTCCACGTGCTGTTTTGGAGCACCTGGCCGCAGAGTACACCGGTAGCTTTGAACAACTTCAACCGGGCATCGGTTCTATTTGTTGGGTCTCTGCTTCTGGGCATGTTCTATTACATCCTGAAAGCGCAACAGAGGTACGCATCTAACATCGCGCAAGAAGATGATGAGACAACTGCGCGCTTGATCAGCACTGTGGAGGACTGAGCTCAATCGATGACAATCACCAGTGTTCGTTTGATAGGCGAGGGTCTTGCGTGCCGGAAAAAAGTAAAGTGTACACCGTGTCGAAGTTTTCATTACTTATATACAGTGCTTAGCGATTGCGGCTTCCCCTCAAACGCAGTTGCGCCAAAGTTTGCGCCACACAGCAGACAGGGATCATAGCGTCCCACCAAGCA
>SWKW01000294.1:3117-19322 GCA_011058865.1 Didymella keratinophila
CCGCAGTTCGGTGCCAATGGACTCGGCATGTTGCATGAATGTGTCGCTGCCCTCAAAGCGGCTGTGGGCACAACCTACTTCAGACGTGATCTTTCCGACGACGACAATACCCGAGCTCTGGTCGAACATGACACTGTCCATGAAGTCTGTAGAGTCATATAACGCCGATATGTGATTAACCCATGATTCGTGTCCTTTAGGCATTATCCGGAGATATGCGGTCGACAACGAATCGACAGGCCAGTATGTTATCTCGACGTACTTGCCGGCTGGAATAAGCGCGATCTCTAGTAGTGTGATTAGGACGTCTTCTAGTAGCTTTTCTACAGCATCACCATCATGAAGCTTTACCATGATCTCCTGTCCATCGCGACGGACACACTTGAGTGATAGGACGGCGCAGTCAAATGTTCCGTAGCGGAAAGACGAGGAGCTGCCAGTCTCCGTGACAAAAGCCTCCAGAACTGTTGTATCCCTGGAGCTAGCGACAACCGATGGGATGAGCCTCTCCTTCATCGTCGCTTGAACGAGTGCGAGCATGGTGACGTTCGGCTGGACCCAAGCGGTGGCTTCGTCTAGGCTGATCTGCACAAACTCGGTCTGCTTTATCTTCTTTTCTATAGTTGCAACAAGTTGTGGTTGCTTTTCCCGTGGCCTGTCATAGTAGTTTATCGTATGGGATGGCATCTGCGACGGCCAGGCTTGCACGAGCGAGGAAGCGACGAACCTGAATACACTTTTAGGGAGCGTACAGCGTGAGCGAGATAAGAATTCAGCCAGTGAGTGAGTAAATAATCATTTGGGGATCTTTTCGCTCGAGATACAGAGCCTGTGGTAAGCTTTATCGAGACCTTGGCGGAGCTTTGGATCTCGTTCATGATGATCATCAGAGAAGAATACGATATGGTCGCATGGCCAACGTCTATACCGTCGCGAAACTGCACTTGTACTCCGAAGGAACGGAAAGCCAGCCTTGTTGGCTCCTATACACATCTACCGGGGATTCGCCATTTCTTGGTGATCACACTATCGTCAGCAGATCCATGTGAGATGAGAAAGCCCAAGTCCGCTTACTATTGCAGGTTTCATAGACCAACGCACAAGGGTATGACTCTCTACGCATGATCTCCTTTCCCAATATTCGGCCTCAGCGCATACTCTGGCCCGAAAGTGGCCATTTCGTGTCCCGTCAAGACACATGGCGGAAATATCCGGTCCACCGTTAATCACCAGGCGAACGCCGTCCTCTCCTGCCTGCTTTCTCGAAATGCCTCCATCGCGGCAATATCTGCATGCCCGCACATTCGTCGACCTTCGTGGTCGAGAACGGGTTGCAGATGAGGGTACAGAGAAGAGTACTGCGTCTCTCTGGTACCTGCTCTGTCTTCCGCCGATCCGGGAAAGGGTATTGGACAGCGTGTCCGCTTTCGATGCCGCAAAGCTCGATAACTTGCAGCTGTGCGTCCTGACTACGATGGAAAGAAAGCGGTATCTCAAGCCTCTCCGAGATCTAGTGTGGAATGTGCCTGCGTTCGAAAGGCTTTCACGAGAGGGCTTGGAATTGACGTTGCTGGGAGGCGGCGCTTCTGCGCTCGAGCAGCGATTGCACGCGACCAATCGTTATTTGGAGTCTTACGGGAACGGCAGGCTCGCAATTCACCTGTTGGGCACTTTTCCAACATCTGCGCCGACGCTTGACCCGCTAGTCAACTTCAGTACCACAGGGCATTCCAGCCCTGTGCGATCTTACGGTGACAAATACCAGCTGGGGCGCATTCGCGCACTCACAAATACAGACGCAGAGAGGATCTTTGTCATGAGTTTCAGTGCGCCGATGCGGGCGTCTGCTAGTCTTGTAAAGGGATCATGGTACAAGATAGACGACGTTCCAGATTACACAGTAGATTTGTGGGTGTATGTGCCCTCTTTTCGCGACCGACTCCGTGAAGAGGTTAGACTAACACCACTGGACATACTACGGATAGTGGGAGCAAGTCCGCTGCCAGTGCCGCTGTCACGTGTTACTCTAGGAACAACGCCCATAGCGACGTGCGTGAGAAGAAGGCTTCATGGTGTAGCGTTCCACGCTTTAGTGCGTACCCTAGGTTCCATATCGACTCTGAGCCAACTGTCCGCTCTATGCAGCGGACGCTATCGATTGAGGAAATGGTCATTGACAGCCACGGGTTTACATTCTGCGGAAGGAACTCCTTTGGCGCAGTTTTCAGGCGACGAAAGTTCTGCGCACCGATTGCTCCCACACTTTGGAGTGCCTGCGTTCGGCGTTGGTTTAGTGTCACGCGCAGCGGTCGGGCCCACGCAAGCCCCAAAGATACGACTTTTCCTTGATAAAGCCAGTTATATAACCATGGATTGGGGCATCATTGTCGCCTAGGCAGTGCATAGCAACGTGCCGGTGCTCACATGACCCGAGAATTCTGCTCCGCATTGGGGCAGCTATCTCGTACAGAAACTGAGCAGGTGGCGCGAGAGCATGCGCAAAAAAGACAAGAGCATGCAAGACTCCTGACGAGAGTTGCCTAGGTAGCGGTGTTTAGACGCTTACCCAGTGGACATGACTATCCGAGAACACTATTCTGACAAGAAATCTGGTGTGTAAGAATTACAGTACCTACTCACACACGCCTTTTCCGTGTGTCATCTAGTTGCATTTGACTCTACGATTGAATGACAGTGCTAGCACAGATACTCGCTACACCTGGGCCCAAGTCACATTGAGATACAATTTGCGTGATGGCCCTGAGAGCATGATGATTTTTCGTAATACGCTCTGAAACCCTAGCTCCACTACCCGTGGAAGTGTTCGAACGCTCTCAAGTCATGTACAATGACTTTCATGTACAGTTCATCCGTTTTGGATCAGGCCCAGATAACTCCAGATCTTCCCATTTCACGTCGACTGAACGGTCAACATCCTACGCTGTAGACGATAAATCCTTCACAACGCACACAGTAGAGACGACACTTCACTCGCAGATCAGACAAAAGTTGCAGACACACGGGAGGTCAGCATCCTACGCGACCATGACCCCGAGCAAGCCATCACAGCTCGTGCACGCGAAAGACCGCCCCGGAGCCACCGACGTCTCAGGAATGCAGCGCATGTTGGGCCGCTATACAGCTTCTTTACCACGGAAACCAGAGAAGGTAATGCCGCCTTCTTCTCCCACGAAAACAATCGCCATTGTGGGCTCGACTGGCTTTCTTGGACCGTATATTGTTGCCGCTCTGCTACGAGAACATCCCGAGTGCAACATCATCTGCTTCAACCGCAGCGATAGTGGGGAGCAGCGCACCATGTCAGCGTTGCAGGACATCATGGGCGACATATCCTCGGCGCGTCAACGTTTGACATTCCTCGTCACTGACATCGCGGGCCACGGCAGAGAGCTGCACCACGATCCCATCTCAGAGACAATACCGCAGGTACAGGAACTGGTTTTCAACGCTTGGGACCCTAACTGGGGCAAGCCTCTTAGCGCTTTTGAGTCCTTGTTGGAAGCGCTGCGCAAAGTCGTGGACCTGGTCGCCTCTGCTGCCGGCCATCCTCGGATCACCTTTGTTTCTTCAATCTGTGCTGTAGGCAACTGGCCGCTTCGACATCCCGATCAGCCCATGATTCCGGAAGAAGTGATATGGGACTGCGAGAGCGCAATGCCAAACGGGTACGGTCAGTCTAAGTGTGTGGCAGAGCAGCTGCTCGCCAAAGCGCATGAGTCCGCAAAACTTCGCGTCAACATCGTGCGCGCAGGCCAGATTGGCGGGCCGACGAGCTCAAAGCATTGCACATGGCCGCGGCAGGGTTGGCTGTATTCCATCATCAGATCGTCGGCAAAGCTCGGTGTTTTCCCGAAGCACGTTCAGCCCTTGGATTGGATCCCCGTAGACGCGCTTGCGCAAGGCGTAGCCAACTGCATCAAGCGCCCACCCACCTCAGACGGTCTGCAAGTCTTCAATATGGTACATCCCCATCCCGCCGCCTGGAGTCTGCTGCATGAGGGGTTGCGAACTAGATTTGGAATTTCAACTCAGATGGTTGATCTGCCCGACTGGCTGGAGAGAATGGAGCAGGGCGAGTTTAGAATACATGGCTTCTTGAGTACACAGGGGGGCGGCAGAGAGACGAACATGTCGTTTGAGAACACTCGAGCACTGGAGGTATTGCCCCCAATGAGTCCAATCAACATGAATTTGTTAGCGATGTGGCTACAGGGATGGGAGCTTGGGTTGAGAGCGAAAATGTAAGGGTTGCTTTGGATAAATAACTTGCTACATGCCGGCATTCTATGCAGTTCATTACTAGTAGCCTCTGCTTACGTCAAAATCAATGATGCTAGATGGCTAGAGGGGGTGCAGACTCTAATTCCCACGCATGCACGATGTGAAAGGAGCCCGGGGTTTGTTTTGCACCATACACATGTTCTACGCCCGCATCGGTTCTGGATATTCCAAAATTGCTCGCCCACGGCAACCATCCACGCTTTCCATCCGAGGCTCATGCGTAGGCTACTCCGCAGCAAAGGTGCTTCTGCTGCGGCCCGGCCTGTTGCTACCGTTTGCACTGTCTCCGCTGTCAGTTCTCCAAGCCAGCATTGCACCCCCTCGGAGAACCCTCCGACCCATTGCGTCCATTCACCATGTACCACAACTTCCATATGAGCAGGTTGCGATCGTAACCACCTTGGTACTCTGGCGTTGGACACTTTGCACGCCAGCCAGCAGTAGCAATCGTCCCGCGTGCCTTTGCCCAGCGACCATTCTACAGCGCCGTCGTGGTACCGCACCGTGCAACGCACCGATATTTCATGCCTGCGCAGCACTGCTCTCGTCAGCTGAACTGCCGTCGCAATAGAAAGTCGTGCACTCACCGTCTGCATGCTCCGCCACGAACGCGACCTCTTCCTCGTTGCCTGGAAAGTGCCAGAACCAGCTCTTCGACGGCTGCAAGGACAGCCACTCAGCAAAAAGTGTGTCAAACTTCACGCCCCAACCTCTGCTTTCCCCCTGGAACTGACACCATTCCCTAAGGGTTGCGTTCCGGCCCATGCCCCTTGCCACCGCCAGCTGCAGTTCCGCTGGTAGCGCTTCAGCTCGAGTGCCTTGCGACATGGGCAGAGCTTTGTAGGATCGATAGCTGGGCGCAAAATGCGTACCGAGAGTCAAGCCTGAAACAAGTACCTTTTGTCGAGGCTACGCCATTGCCCACTGAAGTGCAGTTCGTGGTCCTCGATGCTCTCAGTCAAGCCCAATCCCCATATGGGAGACAGGAGCAAGAATCTGTGGCTCGGATCGTTTTCCAGATGCTTATCTGGTTGTCTGCTTAGGCCAGATGACGGTATTCGCTCATATAATAGTCTTCGAAAAGCGTCTGACGATGCGTCAGAGGCACTCATTACTTCTCACCAAGATACTCTTACTTGGTTTTTCTCGCAAAGCGAAGAAACCAGCGTGTGGTGAAGCATGCATAGGGACGATCGTCGCGGACCGCTAGGCCCGATCCTAGGGTGCATCTGTATCACGCTAGCAGCTTACCAGAGTCATTAGCTTATGGAAACAAACGCTGCTTACGCGGCTCGAGAAGTGGGCTCGGAAACTGGGCGGACTTGGGGGTAGTTGGAGAGGTCGAACCGTCGTCAGCACCCTCGTCTCGCTTTGCTGAAGCAGTGGTGAAAAGATTTTTATCCCTTCAGTCTACAGTCATTAGCGATTGCGGTTTCCACTTACAATCAGCAGTGATGAAGTTTGCGCCAACGTAACCAACAATGATTATTCAGCCCCGCCTACCAGATTGAAAGTAGTACCAGGCTGTCAGCTTCCAGGCTATGCTTGATCTGGCTGGTGAGGCAATATAATCTCTGCTTACCCTGTGACACGAGCGCTCTACGATCGATTGCTAGGGGAAACTGCAATCGCTAAGCACTACACACTCACTTGCATTTACTGTTCTTGGTTTTTTCACACCACTTAGCTTTCATCCCACACCGACTCCTCCTTTTCTGGGTCGTTCTAGCTTTGGCCAGCAAGCCTTGCATGTTTCTTCTTGCAGAAACTTATTGTAGATCTACATATTGCTGTAACCATTCAGCATGCAACCGCTCAATCATTAAGCGTCATGTAGAAAACAGCGCGTCCCGCAAAAACGGAGGTTTAAAAATGCATAAGTTTACTTTCTATATGTTTAAGTTATCCAAATGCAATAGCGACCTCAAATGGTTGGTTTAATGAATCTCCTAACGCTCATCTCAGGATTTATGCCTATTCCTTTTGAGCTGCTGAAGAGACGGGGTCGTGTTGTAGGCATTGACTTTATTTTCTTGGCCATCGACTGGAACGGCGCATTCTTCTCGCTGATGGCTCTAGTAGCTCAGAATGAGTTCGATGTGCTCTTTGGCACGATGTACGCACTATGGTAAGTAATTCTATAAGCGATAATTATCCAGAATCAAGACTAACGATGTGTAGCTGCGCTATCGAGATGAGCATGGTTGCTTCACATATGATCTGGCTGTTCCGAACTCGTGGAATCCGTAAGCGCGCGAAAGAAGCTGGCGAGACTTTCGAGGAGTTCGAGGAGGGAGCCGAATGGCAAGCCAAGGGCATTGATATTGAGAAGAAGATTATGCACCTCTTCTCAAAGAGGACAGGTCCCTGTCATAGATGGTGCAAACGCGCTTGCGGGCCCACAAGAAATAACACCAAAGACTGTTCTGAACACAGTCGTACGATGCTAACATAAGGAATACGAAGACTCCTCACCAGAATTCTATTTTCGCGTTGGGATGAAATACTCTACAATATGGCGTGGAGGCTGGGATGCTTCGATGCGGCTTCGTTGAGCTAGACTGCGGCATTCGTAATAAATGCACCCGCTGCTGCATGCGCAACGGGCGCACCAGCCATCGCATAGGCCGGCGCATTGCTACGTCGAGGGACAAATTATGGAATGATGGTGAGATTATTTTTACTCGAAATACAATATAATGGTGCAGAGAGGTGGCAACGGGAAGGAGTGTGATCAGCGGGTCTGATGATGTCATGGCTGACACGGAAAGGAAAGGCTGGGCAGTGCCACTCGTCACTCATCATCACTCTAAATTAGTACAGAACACAATTAATTCATGAACGTTGAGATTTCGTTATACTGCATCTGCACAGAGATGGAAAACGCGAACAGCGCTTAAGCAACTCCGGTACTGCGCGCACTCTGCCTTCGTACCTGTTCTCACCACCGGGAACACCGCGCATCACGCTACCCCTACGGTAACTGGGCATCGAGCCGCCTTGCTGCGCGAACGTATTCGCGCGAGAACTGTGCATGCCTGGAAGGCTGACGTGACGACCATCAGTCTCCTCACGCCAAGCACTGAGTGGTTGCGCAAAAGGACTGCGCATCCTGAGTTCAGGACCCTTCCAATAGATGATGTAGACCGAAACTACATGAAGAAGGGATAGAATCGTCCATGCATATACGAGACGCAAATCTCCACCGGTGTTTTCGGAGAAGGGTGTGGCCGGGAGTGTAAGGACACCAGCAAGGAAGTCACGAGCCCAACCGTTACCATCAGTAGCAGACGCTGAGTAACGACCGTAGGCGCAGATCATGTAGTCGATGGTGGACATGTAGATGGCGGAGTTGGCGATACCGATGATTGCTGATCCAACTAGGGATCCCATCCAGTGAATTGGTGGGCCAGTGCTTGTCCACGCGAATATGATCAGGCCGATAGGAAAGCATGGAGCAGCGTATAGCAGCCACCAGAGGCGGGCCTCGTATTGTCAGCGCTCGTGGTTGGGATGGTCGCATCGGAGGCGGTCATTACGTTTGATAGCCAGGAAGAAGGAGAACCAGGCGATTAAGTATCCGATACCGATACCGACGGATGTCAGCCCAACGGCGAATGCTGCGAAGTCCTATTGAGCGTACATGAGCGCATAAGACTGCAAAAACATAGAGATGATGGCATCAGAGAAGCCGGAGAGCAGGGAGAGGACAAGCACGATAGGTTCCGTGACGAACATGCGGAAGGGACGGACCCAAGTGACGAGAACCTCGTGTACACTGAAGCGCTTGTTGAATATTCTGAGCTCGTTGGGTCCACAGATATTCTTTGGCTTACCACTCTTTTCTCCTTCTGCAAAGCGTTTCTTGGCGATGCGGTTTCGAGGGACTGTTGTATGGGTTTTGGGGACGAAGGTGGCATGGGCAATTTGGAAGGCGCCACCACATATCCACTGAATTCAGATGGTCTACCCCCAAGCGAGATATTGTTCGACGAAGCCACCCACGATAGGACCACCGATGGAGGAGAAGGCGATGAAAGCGACAGCGTATTGCTGATTATCACTGATATCGTAAGTATAAAAACGAAAGAAACGGGCAAAGTTCTCACGGTTCCCACATATCAGCCACCATCGCAGGAGTTACGAAAGCACCTGCAGTAAAGAGACCACCGAGTGTACGGAATGCGAGAATAGCCCAGAAGTTGGGCGCGATACCCACAAAGATTTGCCATATGTTGACTAACCACAGACTGAGCTGGAGAATGGGCCATCGTCCTAGTCCTTCACTCCAGGGCGCCCAGAGCTCACAACCGAACGCATATGCGATAAGGAAGAGGGCCGCACCCAGTCGCGCCGCCATGCACCTGTAAGCGAAAAATTCTTCAGTTCGAGCGCCCCGGCGTTGCATTAGGGGAACGTGCCACCCAGATACGTTGTCAGGTTAAAGATCATGACTTCCTGTAAGCAACATATCAGTAAGCTGAAGCGCGGCTCGTCAGAGTCTCTCTGTATTGCTGCGCTTAGCGAAGTTACACAAGTCCCCTCCAGATAGCACACCGTTATTGATGACCGAAATCAAACGGATGACTGTAATGATATTGTTAAAGGTCTAGGTTTTGCGTCTCTGGCCAGAACTCAGAAGTAGACACTGAAAACCTTACTGCCTGTGAACTAACAGCGCTCTCAGAGTACGTCTGCAGATTTCTTGCATAGGCAGCCACGATCCCCCCCTGTCCAAGTCTGCAGGGCTAACATGTGCTGCCCTCGTGATGGATATGTACGTTGAATTCCAAGTCTCTGATGCGGCAGGCAGCCCAATCTCAGCCTGGCCTCTGATTCGCCTGGCAGCAGTCTGCTCAGAAGAAGCGTATGGCGCTGCAGTTAAGTCCAGCGCGCGGCGACGCACTGCGCTTGAGCGAACGCTTGTTAGCCAGCGACTGGTACTTTCCCAAGGTAAAGTCGTTGTGGTGGCTCTCCCTGGCACCAAGGGCTTCAGAGACTGGATGGTAAACCTCAAAAATCGTCCTCGTGATCCAAAAGATATACTTGTGTGTTGTCATACCTTGACGTAAGCCCGTTGAAGGCTGATAGTGTGTAGGGACAGCAGAATCTGTGCCACGCCGGATTTTTGAATGCTTCAAGATCGCTCATCGGCCCACTAGCAACGTCTCTGGCCAAGTACGAGGATAAGTCGACGCTCTTATTCACGGGCCACTCCGCGGGAGCCGCCACGGCGAGCCTCTTATATGCACATGTCCTTTCCAAAGCGACTTCACGGCTGGCCACCGTCGTCAAAGATTTTCCAAATGTACACTGCATTCTGTTCGGATGCCCCCCAATATCCGTTCATCCGTTGCAGCACCATACGCGGGAGGACGAACGTTCTTCCAACTCTTTGTTTCTGTCTTTCCTGAACGATGGAGACCCCATCATCAAGGCAGACGCAGGATACCTCGTAAGAAGGTTGGGGTGGTCCATGTCCACTCCGTCGGATGCACGCTTTTCTGGAGAAGACTGGAAGGGCAAAGAAATGGCACCAGTTATGGGCCCCTCATTGAAGCCGTCAATCCGGTTGTTTGTACACTCGGGCAGCACGTTCTTATTGGCACTGGACATTGGTTCTCCTTTAGCAACAGTTATCAAGGAAGTCAGTAACGATGAGCTGGATGAGGAAGCGGCAATGTCGTGGCGAGTACATGGTATCAGGGTCTACAAAGCAAGAATAGAGTCTTGCCAGGCTATCCACGGCTGTGACGGTAATGATGCCGGTTGTCAGGATATCGAGGACAGTCATATAGACGATGTCAGTACGAGGACGTGTGTGAAAGAATGGGCGCATTTGCTACCCATAATGTTTCTCTAGATGCCGGCTGCTAATGTTCAGTGACCACCCAGCTACCGAACATATAGATATTCCTTCGATAGCAGTTACCGCAACATGGAAATGAGGCTTGACGCAGATGAAGCCAGAGGCTGTAACAAACGTTGTCAAAGGCTTGGCCGAAGGCTCGTCGTCGGATCAAGCATGAGATCCACGGCAGCGGCTTCAATCAGAGAGAGTTTGACCGATTACTACAGCTGCATACAGCGAATAGAAATTGTTTGGGAAATACACATGCATTGATATCATCATACTGAGTTATATGACCGCGTTGTGTTGCCCTGTCCAAGCATCAACACGACTCCTCCGTATCAATAGACGTCGTGACACAAGCCTGCCTGCTTGCGGTGACTTCAGAACAGTGTCAGCACTGATCGAGCCGTTCTCCCTCTCCGCAAATGAGAACCATATCATGTCCCTTTGCGAATGAGTAGGTGATGCATGATCAGCTATCTATAAAATGTTGATATACGGGACGCGAAAGCGCTCGTCCTCGTCCCTATCTCCGTGCGAGAGCAGAAGAAATCACCAAGTGCATCTCTCCACGTTCTCAGAGATACTAGCAGTGTGTAAAGTCGGGTGGAAGTGTACTATTCCGAAGCGATCGACAACTCAGTCCAACGGAACGCCCAGCAGCCTTCCAGCGAACACCGGGGGTTAGTACCACTCTTCCAGCTCTATCGTTTACTTGAAAACGCATGGAGATAGTTCCTCCTAGCTCATGCAAGACATTGGAGGCAGGACGACCTCCGATGGGTCCGATATAGACCAAGCCTCAGCCGATAGACAACGACCTGGCTAGGCTTACAGAGAAAAGGCTGCCCTATCACCATCAGCACTTTGCAAAAGCACCTGTGTTTCGCTGCAGTTATTGTGTCTCACACAACTACCATGATGACTGGAGGGCGCGACGAGGCGTTATTCTTAGTCGTACAGTTTGTAGTGCTGCAAGAAGGTCCCTTGACTGGAGAACCTAGGGACGTCAGCAGTAATCGACGCGCGTATTTGGACGCAGGTGGACTGCGGTCAGCTGCAGAGGAGAGGGCCTATTGACATAACGTCGATGGTCAATGAAGCGTCAACGAGAACGGGTAATGCGATTGAATGATATCAGTAAGCTTCGTACAGCCTCTCAGCAACGCAAAGCAGCATGTCCAAGACAGAGCATGACAGCCACTATTAAGAAGCGCTACGGCTGTCCTTGGAGAAGCGAAGCCATATGCAGCTGGCTGAGCGTCCAGCGACTCGTCTTCGAACATGATGCACCCATCGTATCCGGCACCGGAGTCCAACAATATGATAATCAAGGACTACACATCGTTCGAAAGTAACTTGTTGAAGCCCTTGCTAGCCGCCATGCTGGACCATCCTCGAAAGATCAACCAGTAATATCCCTCCTACCTTTATTGATGTAAGCTAAGAAATCACAGGAATCTTAGAGGTCCCATAGAGTTATTGTTCGCCGAGTTGGAAAAGACGTATCCGACAGTGGGTAGCACAGTAGCCCAAGCGACAGAGTACTCGCCCGCAGAACGCGCGCCAGAGGAAGACCATCTACGTTCGGGCCAGTACGACCAGGGTCTTGGTAGTTCTGCCTTGGGCCGCGTAAGTCAGTCGCCTGTGTTATCACCAGCCGCCACAGAGTTTCGAAACTGGCTTACTGCAGCGCATCCCGAATGCGCTTCTCCACCAAACACCGTCGTTGTGACTGGCGAAGAGCCAGAAACACCTGACTCGAATGAGACATACGAACCACCGGAGTTACTGGACTATATGACGCCGGTCGAATCGATGATACCTGAAATCATACTAAGCCCAATTGATTCCTCTACAACTCCCGGTTCTTTCAAATCAGAGACACCGGAAGGGCCTGTTCCGGGGTGTCTAACAGACGTGCCGTACTGGGTTGGACACAAAAACTCACGATAATAGCCATCGCTGCAGGCAGGTGCGGCACGGCACACAGGGCTTAGCGCAGAGAGTTACCGAAGTCTAAACTGCCCAGTGATTAGGATCCGTGATTGTTTTGTAAGGGACGCAACTGGTAGAGAGAATTGCCCGTATGTCTCACTTAAATATCGAACCTTATTTACCGTGGTTTTCAGCTTCTCACTACGATGGTATGCTCAAGATGCAGCGCAGCAGCTACTTTTGTATACTTTGTGCTTGATTGAATCAATCTCTAGCGCTGCATGGATATGTCAGCAATGCGAAGGTCACTGCTTCTTCCGCGGCGTTAGATATAAAGCGTTTACAGCACTCAAGAGCTTCTCTTGATGAATAAATTCCACAACCTTTCTTGAACATCGGCAGGTAGGTCAAGAAAACATAGCCCCTGCATACGTCCATCTGCACTACCGAACCAGCAAGAATTCTGTATGCCATGGGTCTGCTTTGTTGCGCCATTGTTCGATCGCTGTCTTTGTTATGGAAGTAAAACGAGTCGAGACTCTGTTCTGAGCCTTTGGTAGGAGGCGAGCATCACTGTGCATCAGAAGGTAGAGCTAAAAGTGTTGCATGTTTTGCTACAAACAATCGTGCAGCATGAGCACCGGTTAGACACCTTGCTACATCTTTTTGAGCAAGACTTTCATGTACCTGTCCCGCTTCGCACACTGCCGTGGAAATGTCCCCGTTCTGCCAATGTCTTGAACGAGCTCCTTGAACGACTTGAAGCACACCACCGGGACGTCCGGGTTTCGGCGGTGATCCACAAGGCTATAGAGGTTTACGAAGAGGGACCCGAGAACCTGAAATTGATCAGAACTTCAGCTGCGATGGTACCATCCTACACGGCGTCTGCCATGCCAAGATGGTTAAGCAAGGTTTTCGGGCTTACCTTTTTGCATTTTGTGATGGATTCTGGCTCGCTGCCGACTCTGACCTCCTGGCACAAGCGTTTCCAGCGTACTAACCCACTTGACTTGTCGCTATGAAAGTCGATCTCAGCTGTCAACGCCTTCGCAAGATACTCGCGCTTCTCCTTTTTTCTCCATCTCCTATGTTTGGCTAAGCGATTGAACTCGTCTACGAAGGGCGCTGCTGGTTCGGGAACAAAGGAAAGAAAATTGTTCCAGAAAGCGCATGACTTCGAAGGTACCTGACGAATGGGGTCATTGGGCGTCGAAACTGTGAGCGGGTCGGCACTGCCCGGGCTAATAACTGTCCAGCTATCCGGATGATCAAGATTGATGCCTCCATCTATCGATGCGCGTCTGGGCAGGTCGCCATCATCTGTAGACATGTTGACACTGTGGTATACTGCGAGCCGGCAGTCAGAATTTTGTAGCTGCATGCTGTTCACAGCCGTAGGAATTCTCGATCTCGACTTACCTAGGGTGAAGTCCGTCTCTAGTAAGGAATGATTTCAGCGCTTCATAGGTGTGTGCACTGATAGGTGGAGGGAGACTTTCTACCTCAGTTAAATGTACTGGTTCGCAAGAGAACTAAAATATCTTTCGACCTGGTGTCCACCTCCTGTTGAGTGCTGGCATACAACGATCGTGGGCGCTCCTTGGTCAGTGAGACGCTCCCTGTGTGTAAAAGGCAAGCGAAAAATGTGCCCTGCGTCGCGAAGTCTCTTCTAGGCAGTAAGCCGCTCCAACATGTGTCTGACAGGCGCAGCCGAAACGAGCGAGACCGTGCAGCCGATGTCGGTTCAACGAAAACTGACCATGAATAGGCGACGCCCTTCCGAGATACTCTCTATGGGCCTCGTAAGAGGTAAGCAATCTTTGGCATGGGCATATCGCTTACGACGTTAGCGAGCAACCTAACTCCAGAGAGTCTCGGCTAGGAAAGCTTTGACTTAGGCCCATGCCTATCAGCGATATACGATGTTAGCATTGCACTTGGAGCTGACCGTAATGGTCGTCGCGATTTTTCTCTCACGTAAAGGCAGGACTGGGCTTATGCCAGATGAAGGTTCTGATGGGGTGTGTGCCTTCGTCTTCCTAGTGTTTCTACGACCAGCTGTTATTTAAAGCATTTCAACCATGCTCTCATGTAATCAGCCGCCCTACCCTCTCGCGAACGAAACCCACTCGACGTCCAATCCACGCCGATGATGTCGCCCACTCAACCGTTTGAAACGATTGTGTTCGTTGACATACCCGATCCCGACAACATCCTCATGATCCTCTACGTTCTTGCCGTTTCCAAAGGACGAGTCGCAATCGTACTCTCGCCTCGGATCGTGGATCTGAGCGTTGTGCGCTACGGCAAAGAGTTCTCAGCGATGAACAAGGATTTGGGGTTCAAAGTCATGTTTGATCCAATCACGGAGGGCGAGGAGCCAGAAGTCCCAGATGAATGGAAGAAATTCTTCCAACCGGATGGCACTCTTTCGGATCCAAAGGTCAATAAGGACACTCGCCTATACGTGCGTGTCTCCAAGCAGCGTATCGAAGAGTGCATAGAAGAACAGTTTCCGGGGCGCAAAGACTACGAGATCTTCTGGGATCCGAAATCTATGGAGAACATCAAGAAACCAGACATGCGTCACGCACTCCACGTGGCCGACTATGCGTTCAACTTTAATGACAACGAGCGAGAGAAATATACCCAAATCGTCCGGGAATATACCAAAAGCGGATCTAGGCTGCGTAGAGGTCTCCGTGGTATATGTGATGAGTACATCGCGCGGCAACGAGCGGAAAGAGACTCTAGTCTCGAGCCGACCGACATCCAAAAACTCTTTCAAGCGAATATGACGGTCGAAAAAGCAAAATTAATCATTGGGGGACCACTCACTGAGGCTCTGCTGTATATCAAACACACAAAAGGTAAACTGGTTGGTGTCTACGTGATGATGGGCACGCTCACCAACGATCGTAACATGAGGGAAGGGGTTCAGTTTAACGTGGGAAAGGACCCGGAGTCTGCGAACGAATTTCTGAACAAGATAATGACCGATTGGATTCGGACGTTGCTCGTACCCACAGAGTGTTGTAAAGGAAAAGACGAGGAGAACCCGTGCCCATATGCACTTGATCCCAAAGGATACCAAGACCTATTAGAGAGCAAAAGTCCCTTGTTGTATAAAATGGTCGGGCTGTGGATGCAAGAGACTGGACAGAAAGCCAGTTACAACCCTTTCGACTGGATAACCGCAATTGCGGCGGAGAAAGAGACCATCTTCAAACGCTGGGTTCCAGTCACGCATAAACCATGTCAATCGGGAAAAGGTGTCACAAATGTTGTCTTCGCTCGTACCCAACGGCCCTCGCCTATTTTCATGGCCAAACCCAACTACGAGTACATGAGCAACAAAACCAAGGAAGTACGCAATGAGATGAAGAAAACTTTCCCCATAAGAAACAAGCCCACCCACTGAGAACTGAAGATGGTTAATTCGAGCATACCATAGAGTCGAACAGTGTAGATCTCAAGTCAGGCTATAGTAGTGTTCTCTGAACGACTGTCAAAAGGACAGAAGAGTTATTAGGGGATACCTAGTGTTGGTGTCTGCTTGTCTAGTCTAGGAGATCAGCCAATTCACAACCTTACTCGCGCGCATGTACATAATTCTGGTGATCGGCATGAGGGATGACTTTTGGAGGCATGGGTATGCGGAGAAGAACCAGAAGACCTGTTGAAAATTACAAAAGCCAGCTCAAACAACAACTGTGCAAGCAAGAGATGAGAATTTCCATGCGATCATGCTGGCATCTGTGACTTCCAACTGCGTGAGACGAGTCAGCGTCAGCAAGCCGACAGCTGTTCACCGGAGACATTCCATCCTGTCGCACACTGGACTTATCCTTTCCGTGTCCGGCGGAGCATAAGCAAGTTGATGTACACTGGACGCCAAGTCAGCTTACGTATCACTCTTTCTGTATGTATGCCGCACCTCCAACGCGGTGAGCACGATGCTGCCAGGTGTGCATCTGCCAACGAGGGCAGCCTCAAGTGAGCACTTGCTGATGTAGGAAGTCGTCGGCGGACTTAGATAAACTCGTCAACTGGTTGCTGCATGCCCCTCGAATGTGAAGACATTGCACGTCTACTTTTGCGTGCGGTG
>SWKW01000295.1:0-19077 GCA_011058865.1 Didymella keratinophila
GATAATTAAGTAGGTAAGTAGAAGGAGGCAGGGAAACTAAAGGGAAGAAGGAAAGAAGGGAAGAGGAGGAAGAGAGAGAGAGAGAGAGAGAGAGAGAGAGAGAGAGAGAGAGAGAGAGAGAGAGAGAGAGGAAGAGAGAGAGGAAGAGGAGGAGGGAAAAGAGAAAAGGGGTAAAGGCTAGATACGGACGTAGTGTAAACAAGAATAGCGTGTTTCCCTTTTGCGCACAGGGCAGATTAGCTGGGAAGCGCAGTAAAGGGCGCCACCCCCTGTTTGCTAAGTGAGGAAGGCAATTTAGCAGAGAGCAGCAAAGGATTATAGGGTGATTCTTGAGAGAATCTGTCAGCAGTATAATAGCTTGCGCACCTAAGCGCCTTAGCTAGCTCTTTGCACTGCTGCTTGCTGCAGTAGTACACTACTCCCTTTTCTCCTCTATTAAGCAGCTGCTGCTGCTGTTACTAACACATTGCTAGCGCTGTCTCTTGCACCTTACTACACTTACACTATAATATATAGTACTGTGTGTTCAGCTAGACAGTGCTTGCTTAGATATATGTTGCGCACAGGAGCAGTATGCTTGCTGCTAGCTCGCCCTCCCTTACTAGCAGCAGCGTTGCTGTAAGCAGCATAATTAGACACAGCAGTAGCTATAGATTCTTTAGCAGCGCTAGCTTTAGCTGCTAGTTAGTTAATATAATAACTAAGTAACACTTGTCTACTACTACTTACTACAGTAAGCCCTTACTGCTAAGTATATTTGTGTATCCTAAGAAGTTGCTGTTGCTTGTAGTGTCCCTAGCAGCGTCTGCGCTAACTATAATAACAGCAGCTAGGCTGCTTGTGCTGTACTTCTACTCTACGCAGTTAATGCTGCGCTTCTGTATCTAATTAACTAGATCCTTAATAAGCGCTTAGTACAGCACTACAACTACTGTTATGCCTGCGTTGTCTATATAAGCTAGCACGCTAAACAGCAAGCTCTTACCTCTGCTAGTTAGCAGCACAACAACTAGCAGCGTCTGTCTATTAATTACTATATATAGCGCCAGCTCCTGCTCTGCAGATTAAAACCTAACGTCCTGCTGACTAAGCACTTGCTATATTGCCTTGTAGACTGCCTGTTCCTTCTTACCTCTCTGTGTTAACACAGCTTGTCTGCCTTAACTATTATTATCTTTGCTGTTATTGCTGTTGCTGTTGTTGCTGTTGCTGTTGTTGCTACTGTGCTCTTATTTCTTTGCCCTTCTAATTAGATTAATATTGCTTGTCCAAGTCCCCTGCACTGCTGCCTGCTTTCTGTCTAGCCCTAAGAAGCAATGCTATATTGCGCTAAGCAGCTAAAACACTTTAATTAAGCACACGCTAAGATGCTTGATAATATTAATTAGCATGCTGTAGTTACCTATGCCTATTAGCGTTATCTTTGCATTCTACAGCTCTATTATGTCTTCCCCTTCTTTGTCTACCTTAGCCTTGTCTACCTTGCTAATCTTGTCTTGATAGCCTTTGCTAAACTGCTTGCCTATAGTAACTTAACTAATACTAATAGCTGTGTGTCTATAGTTAAGCGTGTGCAGCAGCACTCTAAGCTTCTTACCTGTCTCTTGCCTTAGCGCCTGTGTTAGTTAATCTGTCCCCTATAGGCCCTGCGCGTCTGCCTATACATAGTTGCTAAAGCTGCTGCTAAGCACCTGCACAGTTAGATACTTGCAGAACAGCTGTAAGTACGCTAAGTATAGCACTATTACCTGCCCTAGCTGTAGTAGTAAGAAGCGCAGCACTACCTTTAGCTTGTCCTACTGTAACTACGACTTATAATAGCGCATAACTGTTATTACTTGCCTGTCTATAATAAAGATGTTACAGTCCTGCAGCAGCCTGTTGTAGTGCTGTATTATTATAATCTCTAACCCTCTGCCTAGCTGCCTAGATATTATATGCATGTAGACTATTAGCAGTGTTAAGAAGCAGTCTACGCAACGTAAGTATTACTTAACCTGCTTTATGTTCTACTACTTGTTGCTTAACTGCAGTCTGCAGCCCTGCTAGGTCTGCTTAGCCTGCGTTAGTATCTACTCTAGCTTGTCCCTAAGACTGTTGTCTTAGTGCTGCATAAAAGACACGCCCTGCTGCTTAAACGTGATATTGTTAATAAGTGTGTCTAGCTTAACAGTAAACTGCCCTTCTGCCCTTATTACTTAGAATAGCTCCTCCTACAGTATCTGCTCTGCCTTAGATACTATGTCCTGCGCTATTTTATAGAAGTAGCTAATATAGATCTGCTAGCTGTGTAAGTAGAAGATCTTCTTGTCCTTTAACTAGCACGCGTTGCCTAAGTTGCTAGCTGCTAGCGCAACGTACTTGCTGTAAGCTAGCAAGCTAAGCGCCTTGCTTATTAGGCTATATAAGCTGTCTGCTAGATACTTCTCCCTGTGCTCTAAGAAGCGCTGGCGATCCTTGTTGGCCTACTTGTTGCAGCACGCGGATAGGAGCAGCTTCTCTACGCTAAGCACGCGTATACAGTAGACTACGCCTGCTAGTATGTATAAGTAGTTCTTTACTGTGCACAAGCAGTTTGTGTTACTGTTAATGCCTAGTATAGCAAGAAAGTAAACAAGCCTGCTGCTAAACAGCTTGTTGCCTGTTATTATAAAGAAGAAAGATATAAGTAAGTTAAGCAGCACCATAAGCTAAGTACTGTACTGCGCTTTATTATTATTATTAGTATTGCTATCTAACATCCTCTACAGTGCTACTATAAGCCCCTTCTGCTTAACTGTCTAGCTAAACAGCTTGCGCGCGTCTTTTATTAAGTCTGTCTCCTTCTAACTGCTGCTTAGATTGTTTGTAGGTTAGTAGCTGCTATTATTAGAAAAGTTGTTATTATTATTATTATTAGTAGTAGGGTTAGAGTCACTCTCTTCCTCCCTGTCTAAGCTATCCTTATTGTCTTTGTTAACTTTGTTGTCTTTATTGCTGCCCTTGCTGCTGCCTTCCTGCGCTGCTAGCCTTGCCTCTATGTTAGCTACAAAGTGTAGAGCGTAGCAGACAAACTTAACTATATAGCTAGTGTAGCAGGCCTAACTCTCTAGGTTTTGCAGTTAAGCTATAGGCTACTAATTAATCTCCTATTACTTTGCGCTCCTTAACTACTGCCTTATCTCTTACGCAAGCGTTAACAGCCCCTTAACACTTCTCTCTACTAGCAGCTCTGTTAGCTTTGCTGCCTGCTGCAGTTTTGCCTCGCCTTAATTAGGCAGCTGGGTAATATGTCGTGAAGATAAACAAGCTAATTAACATAAGAAGCGTCTCTGTCTAAGCTGCTCTGTTGTTGCTATTCAGCGCGTCCTACAGCTTAATCCTACACAACTTCTGCTTGTCTGTCTATATAAAGAGCTTGCGTGCATCCTTTACTATATCTACTTATATTTAATTGCATGTTGTGCGTTAGGGCTGTAGGCTGTTGCTATTAGCTTTACTACCCTTACTGTTATTATCCTCCTTGCTGTCCTCCTTACTGCCTAATGCTAAGCAGCTTTCTGTATAAGCAGCGGTATTCTGCTACTCTCTAAAGCGTACAATCTGCTGCTCTTTGTTAGCTAGTATCTACAGATAGAAGCAGACAAACCTAACTATATAGCTTACGTACACTGCCTAACTCTCTAGGTTCTGCAGTCACGCTAATAGCTGTACGTTAGGTTCTTCTTGCTTTGCACTCTGCAGCTAGCGCCTTAACTCCTGCGTAAGCGTAGCTAGCCCTTTTATACTTCTTTTAACTAGCCTCTTAGTTAGCTAAGCAGCTAGCTAAAGCTTACGCTTGTTATAATTAGGTGCGCAGGCTTAATAAGCTAGATAAGTGAGATTCTAGTCCTTAAAGAATTCTAGCTAGCCTATACGCTTAAACTAACCTGTCTTATTAATCTTTACAGCTGCTTTAAGTATTTACAGCTCTTCCTTAATATCTTATTATATTAATTTATACTTAGTAAGCTGTGCCTAAATAGTCTTATTAACCTTGTTGTTTTTAGTATTCCTAGCATCTACTAGATTAATAATAAAATATTTTTGCAGCCCCCTAGTGTAAAAGAAGCTCTGCACTTTTATAGTCTTATATAGTAAGCTTTTCTCTCCTACCTACGCTTGCTAGTAGATTTTTTTGCAGTGTATGCGCATTGTGTCCTTGTTAACAGTAATAAAGCTACATGTCTTGCACTACAGCCTGTCTAGTGGCTCTCTAAGCTTGTCTATTAGCTGCGCAGGCTTATTAGGAAGCTCTATCTCTACTAGATTAACTGTAGCGAAGCTACTAAAGTGCTTAATAATCTGTTTTTAAGTTACAGTAGGCACGTTGTGATGCTGCAAGAGATGCGTGTTAAGATTAATAACAGCAGTGTGATGTTCCTTACATACTAAAATACTAAAATTTTCTAGAAAGTAGAGAATATTATTGTAGTTGCTTAGTAATAAGTATAAGCTGTGTTTACAACATTGTGCTGTGCTGCTTGTTATATTTACTTGCTCTTGTAGTGTTAACAGACAGCTGTCCTATACTAGCTCTATTATAAACCCTAAGTTAACTCTAAGTAACCCTAACCCTATTTAATTAATAACAACTGCGAGTTAAGAATAATTGTGGAGGTAGTAGAATATTAAGATCTGCCTAAATAGATTTTATATAAGTAGAAATATAAGAACGTGTTGTGTTCTTAATAAGTTAGACCCCTAAAGTTTGACAAGTTGGCCTCTTAATTGCTAGGAGAAACCCTAACGCTAAGCTGTTTTAAGCAGATTCTGTTGCGAGAACAGCCCCTCTCGTTACCTTATATTGGCTAGGTCTTTAAAGAAGGTATCTAGATAGGACTATAGCTTACTAGATATAGGTACAGTAACTCCTCTTATAATTTAGTCTATATATAGTAACAGCGCATTAAACGCTTACCTACTTATATAAGTAATAAGGTACTAGACCTGTAACTCTTCTATAGAGAAGGCTGCACAGTTACTATACAGCTTAGCCCTTACTTTTATTTTCTATTATAGGTACTATTTGTGTGTACTATCCTTAAAGACTTCTATATTAAGAAGTCTTACTTTTATAGGTTATATAGGGGAGGGTTCTTATATATTATACCCTTATATAATACTAGTTCCCTTACTCTCCTCTATTATTGTGTTCCTTCTATTGTGTTAGGTATTGTTGCGTAAGGTGTTGTACAACTACTACTATATCTGCACTTAGACTCTTATTTTGTTCAGGCTTATACAGAGGGATTTAATTATTATATTAAGTTATTCTTAGTGTTTGTATATGCGCTGCAACTATTAAATTGCTTATTTGTTTGTATGTCCTTCCCCTTCTATTATACAGGTACTACAGGGGATTTTTTTTATAGATTTAATCTTTTAGCTTATATTAAGGGTTAAAGTAGCCTTCTAACAAGTTGTTATAGACTAGCCTTAGAGTGTAGATGCAATAAGTGTCGATATGGTATTGTATCTCTTAGTAAGGTGTATGCATGCGAAGAGATATATATGTGTCCTGTCACGTAATTGCTTTATAAACAAAGGCTTAGACAAAGTCTAAGCCTATTATATACCCTCCTACCCTAGCTGCAAATTATCCCTGTGTCGCCTTGTGCGAGACGCAGGCCTGAGTTGTAGTGCGCGTGTCTGTGTGGCGCTGCGTTGTAGTTAGGGACGTGATTTTGTGTGGCGTAGCTGGGTCCTCTTCTGCTGTAGGTGGTGCTAAGACTGTCTGTGCACTACTGTTTGTTTTGCAAAAATTTAGTCTAAGTGTTGTCTATATTGCACTATTACTACACTATCTTGCCCCTGCTGCTCCTGCTGCATTTATGCGCTACTGTTCCTCCCTACTTCTAACTCTTACCTAAGTCTTACTATCTTTATTATGTCTATTACTCCTAGTGCGCCTCTACCGCCTCTACCTTCCTATAGTCCTAGCTGCGTCCTTAGCGCCCACAATACTCCTACTGTAAGCTATAGGACCCTAAGTTATACCTAAGTCTTATTTGCTAATCCCCCTTAACAGCACTGCTGTTGCGTTAGTAAGTATAAACTCAAAGGCAACTCAGACAATAAGGGTATTAAGGTTATAGCTATAGATAGCATGCTGTGCACATC
The DNA here is from genome assembly GCA_011058865.1 of Didymella keratinophila. Taxonomy (NCBI): domain Eukaryota; kingdom Fungi; phylum Ascomycota; class Dothideomycetes; order Pleosporales; family Didymellaceae; genus Didymella; species Didymella keratinophila. The sequence continues at coordinate 6,142 of SWKW01000295.1, forward strand.
CTGCTATTACTGCACTGTGTAGTACAGTACTAAGTATAAGCTTTTGTATTCCTAAGTTGCGCCTAAGTCTCTTACTAATATATATTAGGTAACTGCTAGCTAGGCCTAGGCAACACTTGCCTCCCTTGCAACAAGAAGCACTATTTGTGCAAGAAGCGCGACAACGTGTTTACTGCTAACCCTAAGGCGCGTTGTGCCTAGCGTTAGTTTACTAACTTTGTTAGCATAAGTTGCGCCTAAGTTGCACCTAAGTGTGTTACTAATTACGTGCAGGCCTCTGTTAACAACAATAACAGCTATATCACAACGCCTAGCACCCGCAGTCTTAACCCTACTAGGCCTAACACAGGTACCTACCCTAAGTTCTCTAGCAAGGCCCTAAGTCGCGCCTAAGTCTCCTTGCTGTTTTTAACTTATTTACAGCTTAATTCTACTAGCTCTGCTACGCCTTTAATAGTGCTTAGGCTGCCTTAGGCTGCACCCCTACCCCTGCTAAACTTGTCTGCTCCTCCTGTGCCCTTAAGAGCAGGCCTAAGTTGTCCCTAACCTAGGCTCTGCAGCCCTTCTCTATAGGGCTAGTTTAGGGTGGCAGTGCTAACCTACAGCAGATAATAGGGCAGTTTGTAGCTGTAACTAGTGCAGCCCTTGCTGCCTAGAACAACTGTATAGACCGCCTAGAGACTACTATTAGCGTACATATTGCGCCTAAGTCTTGTTTAATTCTCTAACATTTAGCAGAACTCCCTTTATTACCTTAAGGCCTGCACCCCTACTACTAGTTGCTTCCTTAAGTAGGATAAGGGATTAGGCCGCGCCTGTAGCTCCTGCAAGGGTCGCCTACGTCGTGCCTAGTCTGACTCCCCCTCTAATACTAAGGACTCCCCCTCTGAGCACTGCTGTCGTGGTTATAGTCGTGACTACTAGAGTTCAGCGCCTAAGTTAGGGCTGTACACCTTAGCTCTCTTGCATAAGCTCTGCTCCTGCAGGAGCTCCTTTAGAGGCTCCTATAAGCCTATAATACCCTAGGTAGTCCCTGAGTTAGGGTCCCTATAAACAAACAACTTTCCCCTTACTACAACTTACTATTCCCCTTATAATATTATAACTTAAATTGTGCCTATGCCTCTATATCTTGCAACTCTTTAAGTAGCTCCTATGTTAGTTACAGCTAGCCCTTCTATTAGACAAGCACCTGCTTCTTCCTGCAGCCTTGTGTGTTCTTAACCTTTAGAATTTCTTCTACCTCCTACTCTACTAAGTTAGTATTCTTATCCTGTAACACTGACACTAGCCCTAGTCTGTTATTAAGCTGTTTCTAGGAAGGGAGCGTGTTAGACGCTGCCTGCTCTACTAGGTCTATATAAACTGTTTTGTGCAGGTTTCTAGGAAGGTTGAGTGTAACTGTAAGTAGTATAGGGGTAGCTGTAACTGTGTATTGAGCCTGCAACTAGTCAAGTTTACAGCTAGGACAGTTATTTTTAATATTGCGCAAGGAGAACTATACTTAATTACTAACTTAAAAACGCTCTACTAGTTATTAGGCGCAATTTATAGACTCCTATTACTACTGCTGTATAAATGCAATTACAGCCTGTGTAAGCTCTGCACCCTGCTAAAGATAATCTAGGAAGTGCACTGCCCTCCCCTATAGCGTATGCTAGCTTTTATTTAGTAATATAATAGTCTAAAGTAAGTTAATGTTATATCTATTAAGTAACAGGTTTAGGCTTACTCCTATAACACTTAAATCCCTGTTGTTTAACGCCAGCTAACAAGCTAGAAGGCACTAGGGCTAGTCTGTTTACTTAAAGTTTACTATAACTTGCAGCACTACCTGCACCTCCTAGTTTACACGTTCTGTCCTGCTGTTAGTCTAGGGATAATATGCTGTTAACAGCAATTATTTAACCCCTACTAATTTATAAAGCATTGTCTAAAAGTAACCTAACTAGTCTAACCCTTAATGAGTAATAATAGCAGAGGGGAAACCCTAAAAGCACCACTATACATCCTAAAAAGTAGTTGCACAATGTTTAGCTGCTATAGAGGTTATAGCCTCAAGCTGCACGTACTTAGAGAGTTAGTTAGTTATAACTAAAAGGTATCTAGGGGAGGCTATGTCAGCCTAGGGTAGGTCTACTATAAAGTCTATAGAGATTTAAGACTAAAAATAATCTGTAATAGGAAGTAGTTGCAAAAGGCCCTACTACTTGCGTTATAACACATACGCGCTAAAGCAATAACAGTTCTGCACAAACTGCTTCACGTCCTGCAACATCCCTGTCTAATAATAGTCCTAGCAGACAATATAGAACATAGTATTAGCGCTAGGGTGCCTAGCTAGGTTTGATTCATGTGCACGTTAGATAATAGTTATTATAAGCAGCTCCTAGCTAGGTACCTATATAACACCTTACTAAAGTAACGTGCTGTGTGCACTAAGGGCGCAGTTACTAATTTGCTAGGTTATATTAGCCTCTAGCAGGAAGCAACAAGCGTTTAACTTAACTACCTAAACCTAGACTGCATGTCCTGCATCTTGTCTTGTCCCCTCCTTCTAGAGCGATTGCATGTGCTTGTCTGTAAAAAGCTGCAGTATGTAAGGGCCTGAGTCAGGGGCGAGTGTACAGTGAGCTGTAATAGTAATAGGTTTTATCACTTGCAATGCTGGCAGTTGCACACTGCTAACATCTTGCTCCTAGCAGCTAAGTGCATCTAGCCTAGGGGCGAGACGTCCTAGCTAAAACTTTAAGTAGAAATAGAATTAGGAGAGCTCCTCTGCCTACTAGTGCTGTTGTTTACTAAGCCTCCTTGCTGTTATAAAGTACTCTAGATTCTTGTAGTTAGTAAGGATTGTGAACAGCTTAGCCACAGATCCTAATTCTGCTAACTACACACTAACGCACTGTATCACTGCTGTGAGTTCCTTGTTGTAGATAGTGTAATTCTGCTGTTCTAGCGACAATAATGCTGAGTGGTACGCTACCAGACGCAGTACCCTATTAACTACTTGCAAAAGGTATCCCCTAAGGGCACTGCCTAAGCAGTTAGCCTCTAGGATTGTCTCTTGCTCTAGGTCCTATTATGCTAGCACTAGTTCTGTTATAAAGGCTATTTTTAACTTATAGAATAACACATCTTCCTTAGGCCCCTATTAGAACAGGACATCCTTGCCTGTTAACCTGTTAAGCAGAGCTGCTATGTTTAAAAAGTCCTTAATAAAGTCCTAGTAAAAGTTTGTAAATCCTAGGAAGCTCTAGACACCTTACAGTAATTAAGGGGGCTCCTATTTACAGATTGCACAGATCTTCTTAGGGTCTAGATAAACCTCCTCCCTAGCGCGTATAATGTATCCTAGGTACTAGACCTCTTTTACTGCAAAAACATACTTGTGCAGGTTAAGGTACAACCTAGCCTCCCTTAAGAGTAATAGGACGCAAGCAGTTTTTATAAAGTAGTTAGCCTTAGAACCCCTAGAGTAAATTAAGATATTGTTAAGGTATGCTGTTACATAATCCCTAAGTGTCTCCTGTAACGTGCTGTTAATATAACGCTAAAAGGTTGCAGGCGCCCTAGCAAGGCTAAATAGGCAAACTAGCTACTTATAAAGGCTAAACTAGGTGTAAAACGCTGTTAAATGTTTATCCCCTTTAGCAACCTGAATCCTATAGAATGCAGATTAGACGTTAACCTTTATAAACTAGCAAGCGCTACTTAGCGTTTAGAGGGTCTCCTTAATTAATAGCAGGGGGTATCTATTAGCTATAGTAATCTTGTTTAGGGCCTAGTAGTCTACGCATATCCTCTATCTGCCTAACGCCTTCTTTACTAGGAGGACTAGGGCCCTAGCAGGAGAGGAAGAGGCTTAGATCTAACCTTTGTCTATAAGTGTTGTGACCTGCTGTTGCAGCTTAAGCAGCTATTTACGCAGTATGTTGTATAACAGGCCTTAAGGCAGTGCTGCCTTATAGCTACTCCTATCTTATTAAAGTTAGATATAATAGTCTATGCGACCCCTATACAGAGGGAGCCTAGAAGCCTTATGTTTATTAAACAGGTTGCTAAACTGCGCTAGCTTAGGCAGAATTAAGCGCTCCTTAGGCTTGTCTAGGGCACTACTAGTTAGGATTACTAGGATAGAAGTTAACTTGCGTATGCTAGTTACATAGAACTAGTCTGTGTTTGCGCCTATAGTATTTGCTTGTTAGATAGTAGCACTAAAGTCTTCTGTAGAGAGCATGCTAATAATAGTAGGACTGCTGTGCTAGGACGCGTCCTAAACTACTATCCCTCCTACCTGCTGCACTATTAATATACCCTGTTCTATATCTAGCACTACTCCTTCCTAACGTATCTATAGTTTCCCTAAGATAACATCCTGTGCGAGGCCATCAACCACATATGCTACTGCGTAGGAAGACCACCTGTCTAGGTTATACTAAAAGGACAGCAGCTAGGAAATCACTATATTGCAGCTTGTTCCTACTGCTTAACTAAGTTAACAGGGCAGTATAGTTATAGAGCGCCTGCCTACATCCTAGGCGAAGCTCTTACTTACTACACAGAAGTACTTACAACCTAAGTTAACTAGCGTAGTAGCCTAACATGTACTATTAACTAAAAGCAAAATAGTAAACAGTAGTTTATCTATCTCTTACTAGAAGTCCTTAAGCACGCCTGTTACTAATATACTACTAGTTATCTCCCTTACTAAGTTGCTCCTACTATGCCCCTAGCTAAGACTTACACTAGGGGCATGTTATTTCCCCCCTCTAAACTGTCCTCAGCATCCTTAATTACTTATACTAGTTGCACTGTAGTTACTACTACATTAGCATATTTACAACAGATATGCCCCTCCTCTCTGCACTAGGTGCATAGGTTAGCTTCTTATTATTATTAATACAGCGCGTTAGGGACCTAGGTAGCCTAAGTTAGACCCTTTCTACCTATTATACCCTATTAAGGCTGGGAGGCCCCAGGAGGGCTAGTGCAAGTCACAGAGACTGTAGTTATATTAACATCTCTATTGCTGTCCTGCCTCTAAGAGGTCCTAGAGGTTGTGCTAGGCCTTATACAATCCTTAATAGCTATAGTCTCCACATCTACTATAATAGACTTATATACAGCTACTGCTGCGTTGTAGTTTGTTTATATAACGCCCTAGTTTATTGCAACAGCACAAATGTAGTTATTTAGGGCCTGTTACAGCTAAAGTAAGCGTTACTTATTATCCTACTTAGACCTACTACTCTAGACTAGAAGCTGCTTAAAGTAGATAAAGAAGTCTAAAAAGGACTTGTTATAGCCCTGTTGCAGGCTTTCTAATTTTGTCTAGGCCTGTTTACAGCTGTAATTGTTGCTGTAGCAAAACTTAAGATACTTTAGGAACTTAGTAGGGTCCTAGACCCTGCTATTACTGCTAATCTTATAAAATAGGGCTACTTCGCGCTAGACAGACGCACTAAGCTAGGACTACATAAAAGCAAATATACCCTAAGGCCTGCTAATAAAGGCTGCGTTAGAGCTTAGCTTATATTCTATTATAACTTGCTATGCCTAAAACGCAGACTTGCTTCTAGAGAAGGGCTCCCCTATTAGGAGAGGCTTACAGGAAGATACAGGAGGATAGGGCCTAGCAGGGGCCCTAGCACTTGCTAGACTACTTAGTATCAGGCCTAAAGGGGTGCCTAAGGTTAAAGGGGTAGCCCTTACTCTTCTAGAGTCTGTTAAGGAAGGGAGTAAAGCTGTGTTACCCTCTAGGGCTTAAGGAATCTTAATATTAGCTTTAATAAAGGTCTGCATCACAGCATTATTATTTTTAAGGGTAGCTATACGTGCGTTTATTATATTAGTTATATCCTGCATGCAAGTTATAATTTGTATTGTCTAGGACATAAAATCTTCAAGAGTCTGTGGAGGGGCAGGTTCTTCTTAGGGGGTATTCTGACTATTAGCCTGCATAGTAGGCGTACGTTGTCAGAAGAAGAGATACAAATGTTATAGACTAGCCTTAGAGTGTAGATGCAATAAGTGTTAATATGGTATTGTATCTCTTAGTGAGGTGTATGCATGCGAAGAGATATATATGTGTCCTGTTACGTGATCGCTTCACGAACAAAGGCTTAGACAAAGTCTAAGCCCATCACACAAGTATATATTTATCCTATACTATAGAAGCTAAAACATAGAGAAGACAACTTGCCTCCTCTTATACAAGACAGATTAAGGGGTGCTAAGCCTCGCTTATAAAGTCACGTGAGCGAGTCTTGTACGTAGCTCCTGTACAGTTAGGGCTCCGCCTATAACATTAGCCCCTTAATCACTAGAAGAAACCCTAACGCTAAGCAGTTTTAAGCAGATTCTGTTGTAGGAACAGCCCCTCTTGTTACCTTATATTAGTTAGGACTACTAAAATAAGGTGCTCAAATAGGCAAAAACCCTAACGCTAAGCCTATTTTGCCGCAATTTGGTGTCCTCCACGCAGCCTTATATCGGCTAGGACTGGGCGAAGCGATAGACAGTAGCGGCAGCAGCAATGCGCTGGAGAAAGAAAGTAAGTGTCTCATAGATGGCACCAACTTTGGAGCAAGGCTGAGAGTGTGTGGAGTGATGTGTATCTCTGAAGCCGGTATGAGGTTTGTCCGTCATAATTGCAAGTTATCAGGAGCTATTGTCAACAGGAGTGAGGGCAGTGCCGTTTCGAGTGTCGTAGGCATTGAGGCTGAGGGGAACGGTACGAATGAGATAAAATGAAGGGAACTGTATCGCTACCGCGTCGTTGGGACGGAGTTGAATCCTTAACAATGCAGTACTCGTGCTCGCAGCTGGTAAGGCGCATCGATGTATATGATGTTGGGACAGAAGTGGTTTGGCGCGTAAGCCACTTGTGCACAGCCTCAGGCAGACCAACCTGCCCTTGATGGACACTGGTGCATATGTTCGCGACTGTTCCAAGCGAATAGCCTGATGCGGATCTTTTTCGTATTTCACTCTCATAATTGCGCGCCTCTTCGAGCCCGCTCGTCGCACTGCGTCGGTCCCTGCAGAAACCGAGCGCCAAGTCAGGCCCGCCGTGCAGTCGTCAAGGCGACCACAAGGCAGACTCGGCATGCGCTCATTGTTTTTAGCCGCCCATATGGCGCGCCTCACGAACAGCGTGAAGTCGATTCCATCTGCATTCTGGGCGCGCATCTCAGCATGCGGTCTTCAGGCTGGTCAAGGATGACGTCGCACGCGCAATGAGCTGAGCGCGACGAAAGGCATGCGCATATCTACTCGAGGACAAAGAGGCATCACATGGATGAGGAGGTAACATTGCACACCTGCGGGTGCAGCTGTCGACGTAGGGTTGGTTGTAGGTACGTCGGGCCGGCTCGGCAAGGCTTGAGTGTTTCCAACAAAGAAGCGATTGGTCGCAGCATCGCATCACTGATCCTCTGCATACGAGGCGTACTTGAAACTGTTGCCTGATCGCTGCTATAAGGTGCCGGCTGGTGTAGGCTCCTGAAAATATCATCTTCACCATCAACATCATGACGAATGCCAAAGCTAGTATCGCAATCAATGCGTCGGCTTTCCTTTGCTCAGCTGCGCTAGTCGGTATCTCGATTGCTGCCATCTACCTCGCAAGTGACGCCTACGATGTCTTCACCGACAGGTTTTCGCCGGGATCGTACGGATGGGAGCCTTCGCACTGGTAAACACTCACCGCGGGCTTACGACAACCCTTGAACTGATTGGTGATCAGGTGGAACGAACCGGAAAATGGCTGGAACATATTCATCCACTACAACCGCTCGTCTGAGATCAAGACGTACTTCGCAGCGGCGTTCGCGCTCGCTGTTGGGCTGCTTGGATGTTTCGCATTCGGGCTTTCGTTCAAGGTACGCGTACACCGATTGATGATAAGGTCAGTGTTGACACAAAACACAGCGCCCTGCTGCTCCACTGCTTCGCCTGTCACTGCTCGGCAGTGCCGTCTTCGCATTCGTCGTGGCCCTTGTCTGCGTTGTGTGGTCTGCCGTGGCTGAGGTGAACATCAAGAAAACAACTTGTTCGTTCGAGCCGAAAGCCTTTGAAGGGCATCACTACACATGCTCTATAGAGAATGCCGCATGCAATACCCTACGCTTCACGGACGAGGCCTGGCCACCCAACGACTTCGCGAGGGGCGACGAGAACCAGGTGATTCTCAACAAGGCCTGCTTGCAGTTCCGATATGCGCGTTACATGGTGATTCCGCTCGCGGCAATTTCGCTTCTGTTGGCTGGTGTATACGGCGCGCACGTTTGGCTTGCGAGAGGCAAAAAAGGCGAAGATGATAACGCGGAAGCCAGAGTCCGTGCATTGCAACAAGACTAAGTAGTGGAGCTTGGCCGATTTGGTATTCGTCACTTGCTTCGGACGCCGGCTGGTTTGTGTTAGAGTGGTCGCTGGGGTCAGTGTAGAGTGAAGGCAGGTGTTGTACGGATGTTGATGCTTGAGAGATTGATTGGAAGAGGTATGAGGCCATGATCGTGCCAAGCTGTTAGTGGATGGTGGGGTTGTGCTGTTGATCTTGCATTCGGAATCGTCAATAACCATGTAAAGTTAATGGGATGGAGGAATTCCAGCTCATGGGCTGAACATCTGTGTCTTTTCGATCCGCACCCCTCGTGCACTTCAGACAATGTTGTAGTCGTGCATGTCGTATGCTTCAAGGTTGTTCCATATAGCGATCTCTGCATATCTGGCGGCCCCTCTGTTATGCTCGTCCCAGATCGTCTTCTCCGACCGCTTGTCTCGGTCCGTCGCTCGTGGACAATTCCGCACTCGTTCTCGAGGTAGGAGTGGTCCCATCGATCGCTATTGACGTACGCGGCCTTTATGGTCCTGCGCTTTCCTTCCTCGACCGGGTGCAACAGAAAAGGGAGAGTGGTACCGAACGACCCGACGAGCACATCCCCGGGCTGTATCGAGTCGAAGCCAGCGTAGCAAACGCCGATAATTTAGCACTCAGTAACAAACATAGTCCTTTCCGTCAAGCTTAAAGTGGCCAACTGCTCCAGGCCTTCCAAAAGGCCATGCAGAGGTTGCAGACCTCCTTCAGACGCGTCAATACCGAGAGCCGCTGTCATATCGTCATTTAGTCCATCAATCAGACCGCGCTCATCTGGATGTAGGAGGGCCGGCAGCAAGTCTTTGATAATTACCTTGTGGGGTTTGAGTATCCAGACAGTAAAGACCACGCATTCCCGTGGAGTCTCGTGAAGACCGATCCAGCTCGAGGTCCAGAGATGGGACAATATCTAACACTGTTCCAACTGATAGACCATGCGTGCGAATTATACGCACATTGGAACATATCTGAGCCAATGGCTGACTCCTCAATGCTCAAGGCACAACTGATAAAGGAGCTCAGCGTCATCAATCTCAAAGGGGCTAGCAAGCAGACTGAGAGGGCGGTGGTATACTCGTCTGCCTGCCATTATATCATCTAGCCCAGGGAGACAGTGTAATGTGACTCGAAAGGTCGATGCTAGTTTTAAGTCCGGAACCCAGGAGGGTAATCGCCGCACTGGGATCGCAGCCGAGGTTGCAACCCCCCCCCCCCCCCCCCCCCCCCTCCGCAATATCTTGAGTGGGAAGAACATGTAATATTCATTATGGTTCTCAGAAGCTGAAAATGTCGAGAAGGCTAAAGACTTATCTCGTGCATCAGTAGCTACGGATGTTGACGTTCTTATGAGCTGGAACCCGAAATGAGCTCTCCCAGATGTCTTCCGACGCGCTGGATTGCTACGATTGTGCCTCCAAAGAGTAGGTGGATGGTCACTCGGACCTGAACCGGGCAATTTAAAGTCTTGATGCGCAGCTTCATCAAATAGGATGGCCCGTGTGCCCTCGAACAACTTAACCCGTGTTGTGGCTGCTTCGAGAGAGATGACATTCCCGGCGGAAGCTTCGTGCAGCATTTGCGCGATGCTCGCAGCCACGTACCGCTGGCTGAATTCGTGCCACAGGATTGTTCTGGTTCCGATACAAACAAGTGGTTCTTGGTGAGAGAAGGCGTATTCTTGCGTGGCCCAGACTCGAGTGAACCGAAGTCGTTCTGCGATGCAACACAGCGATTATACCCGTCGAAAGTCTATTCTCTCATCTTCAAGGCCTCTTGCGACGATAGTATCGAAGTGGTGGTCACCTGTCTCTTGTCCGAGCCAGATAATGACACGCTGTGCAAATGAGTAGATAGCGCCCATGAATTTGACCTGCGCACTCCTTGCGCTCAAGTCCTGTTGATTGATGCACAAAGCATCTACCCACAGTTTTCGTGCAACATCACTGTGTCGTACATATCTGAATGCAGGATCGAGGGTTTTTGTGATGAATTTGCCTTCACCATTGACACGTGCGTGCATTGAACTGATCTGCGTTCCCCAACAGTACGATGGGGCTTCATATTGAAGTGCAAAGGTGGAAGTCGCGTGTTGCAGACGTACGACCAACGTGGCATTGAACTCTCCGGGGAGCAGATGCAGGATTCGAATCTCATTGAAACGCAACGGTCGGCCGTTATGACGAAGCCTAACTTCTACGTTTTCCTCGTTGGTCTCTTGACGGCATCTTAGACATTGAGCCCCCTCTGATCACGTTGAAAGTATGTCCGGCCGTGTTGTGGTTCGGACTTCCGCCCTCAAGTGATAGCCCTATACAGCGTTGACATCCATGCACGCGGGTTGGGGCCAGAAGTGCGGGGCTCCGTGAGGTTATTTCTACGATGTGGCGACCTTCCGTTGGCCGTTAGCACAAGAGTGTACATCTGCGGCTGACAAAATTGCCATCCTATGTGATGACGAGTTGTGCGCCTTCTCGCATACCGTTTCAAAACTCTACTGAGTCACCGGCGCCCATCATCGTCTCGATCCACTCTCCGTCCATCCAGCGTTGCACGAAACACGTACCAACAAGCTCATACGACTCATCCCGTCTCTCGCGCAACACAGCGGAACGGAGCAGCCAGCCACAACAGCGAGTTGCCAACCAGCAATTCCCCATAGCTTCGCATCATCATCCGTGTCTTCAGTGATGTACGCAGGTCCAAAACCCATATGCCCACCATCTGTCACGAATGGGCGACGACCTCGCAGCACGATATCGACTACGCTCAGTGCTTCGGTGCGGTTATAAGACCTTGCATACCGTAGAACGTGGCGAGCTGCCGCTGGGAGGCATACATAGCGCTCGTTCTTGAGGCATTGGCCAGAGTCATATCCGCTGTCGGCGACGCAAGGCCATACTCTGACATTGTCACCATGCATCATGGTGCAGGTCGCTCGATCCGGATCTTCGTAGACGTCTGAGTCCCGTGTGCGAAACATCTGCTCCAACCTGTTTGATCAGTAATGAAAACGCCATGTGGACTTTGGTGCTGATCCTGCTGGTATTCCTGAGGCGTCGCCGAGCATGCCATTGATCCGGACAATGATGAGGCCAGTGCAGTGAAGGGTATCTCCCTGAAATGAGAATAGAGAGTTGTCGAAGGTCGCGTGGTCGACGTTACCATCTGCTGCGTAGAGCTGGCCATTCTGATCCTGCATCGGGGACATGAATCGCGCCGGCAGATACTCCCTCCGTATCAGGGAGCTTGCCGTAGCTGCGACGTTTCAGTTCGGACACCATGAAGGCGGGGTGCGATAGAATGATCGACTTTTGCATGTGGTTTCTCCCGCACTCAGATTGTCCAGGGGTTCTTGTTGCGAAGTCCAAGCCGGGACAAAGTCGACATAAACTCGCTCGTAAGGCTTGCTGTAGCCAGGAGTAAGGTCCAAGCCACTCTTCTCTTGAGCAAGGTTCCATAGACCGTAGATGCGATCCCTCGGATCTGTGCATTCAAAGTCTCGGGCAAGCACGAGAGCGTCCAGAAAACCAGGAAAAGATGTTCGGATGTGGTAGAACAGCCCAAGCATGCTCCCGCCACCTATAAATACCGGAAGTAGAAGATTTTGCGTGCGTATGCCAGAGCGCTTACGTCAAGCTCTGTCGAGAAGCCGTCCGACTCCACGATTTGAGTGATCAATGCAGGATTACACGTGAGCATATCGTGCAGATGGCAGGCTGCGTTGTCGAGCGCGTCGAAAGTCAAAGCTCGGTTGGCGCCAACCATGACAGTGGGATTTGATACCAATGTTATGTCCTGGAATCTTATCAGCATCAGAACAAGAATTTGAAGTCTAGACAGACCTGTAAGATCCAGGTCTATCGAAAGTATTGTCTGGTCAGGAGTTTGTACAGAGATGCACACATGCGCGGCAGCCGACGCGGATCGAAACTCAAATCGAAGTTTCCTTGGTCATTACATGGAACCATGGGGTGTTTCCCCAGGTCCAGCATCAAGTCAAATGGCTTCGTTGATGTCATCTGTTTTGGGTCCTGCCCAGCTGTACACTGATATTGCATTGTCGCACCCAGATGTATGTTGGCTGCCCGATCCTAGTTCGTGGATCATCCAGCGCTTATGTTGCTGCCATCATGTAGCGCGGCTGCCTTGCGTTGCTGCGGATCCTACGGAGACTGTAAGGTTAACTTTGGAAGCGCTGCGGCGGGCCTGAGGTTTTCTGCGCCACGAATAGCGGGGCTTGTGGTCGCCCTTAGGTAAACGATGCAGGAGTCAACCTTGGAAGTCAGGATACTGCTCAAGTGAGGTGTGAAAGCAGTCACAAAATTCTATGAAGTCAGTTGCGGTTGCAGTTCCTCAAAGGATCTTCTTTTGGTACTGTCTCGATGATGCTTGTGGTGTTTGTTTGGGCGAAAAGTACCCCTTCCCCGCGTCGAAGGCACGGGCCACATACCGCCACATCCGCTTTACCGTGGCACACGCCGTGACGCACGGCCCCGCGTGCCGCACGCGATCACCAAAACAACGAAATATCCTCAACACCACAACTCAACGACGCG
>SWKW01000296.1:0-19000 GCA_011058865.1 Didymella keratinophila
GGGAGGCATTGGTGTAGGAATGGAGTTTTGGTGTGGTCTTGGCAAAAGTGGCCCGCTCGCCCGTGTGGCCCGCTCGCCCGTTGTGTACGTTATTATACTACTATATATTAAGGGTTAAAGTGGCCTTCTAACAAGTATGCATTTGTTCTATACTACAGAAGCTAAAAGATAGAGAAGGAAACTTTACTCCTCTTATATAAGACAGATTAAGAAGTTCTAAGCCTTACTTATAAAGTTATATAAGTAAGTATTATATATAACGTGTTTTATAAGCAAGTTGCCTATCTAAGCGAATTACCTACCTAACGCCGCTAGCCTGCCTGCACAGGAACATTGCGCAATACAATAACAACACTAGCCTCTACAGGCCTATACTAAATATAATATATAGCTTACTATCCCTAATTATACCTTAAATTAATTTTAAAGCCTAAGATGTGCTACTGCAGTCTATAGCGTTCCCTAAACAACAGTACGCAATTAATACGCTAGATAACGCTCTTGATATGGCTGCAAGCTAAACTTAAAGCGCCTAATAAAGCTAGAAGAGGAGGTAATTATTAAATATATACTTAAGCAAGATCTATAAGAGCTATCTCTATTACAGCTTCTTATATAAGATATAGCTAATAAACTGCTCTGCGCACGCAACGCAAAGCCTATTAGTAAGAACTAGGTTAATAACTTTATAAAACGCACACCTAAGCTGTAAAAGTAATAGACCTGCCTATATAATTACTAGCAAGCTACTTATAAGGACTTAGTAGTTATCTAGCTCTAGTTTACACTTATTCAGTTAATAAAGGCAAAGTATAGTATTATAGATAAGGACATGTATAACTTTAATAAGTCTAGCTTCCTAATAGGTAAGATCTTATTATAGCTAGTAGTAATAGGCTTAGAGAAGCCTAGAAAGTAGAAAAAACTTTAGCCTAGTAATTATAAGTAGGTTACTCTAGTATAAGGTGTTAGTTTAATAGGGAAGGTTATCCTCCTATTCCTTATCCTTGCAGGCAAGGTTCTTATCTGTAACTAGTTTACTAAGGACCTCTTATAGAACTAGGTTATTAATATTAGTCCTACTAGCTAGACTAACAACAATCTAGCGCTTACCTAGCTTAAACACTTTAACTTGTATGCAAAGCCTGTTAGGGCATACTAGTTGCTTATTATTAATAGCTACAAGAGCTATTACTTAGTAGATTTCTAGGATTACTGCAAAGAGAAGAAGATAATTACTCTCTATATACTAGCATACTTATCACACTTATTACAGCTACTTAACGTCACCTGCTTCTTGCTACTAAAGTGCACGTATAGTAACAAGATCTTAGCCTTAGCACGCAGTTATATCTACTATATTAACAAGGAAACCTTCCTACTAGCCTTTAAAGTAATATTTAAGAAGACATTTATAGCAGAGAATATTTATACAAGCTTTAGAGGTGCTAGGCTAGTCCTGCACAACCTAGAGGTAGTATTATTAAAGCTTAATATATGCCTGCGCACGCTAATACTACTAAAACCTAGCAACGTTGCCTAGGAGCTAAAGACACTACACAACGCTTATAAAGTAGAGGAGTAGTTAACTCTAATTTAAAAGCAGATTTAAATCTATTAAGAGTCTCTAGTAAGTTTATTAGATAAACAGGTTAGACAGTTAAGTAAGAGTGCTTAGCAGATAGCGCATAATATAGTGTTGCTGCAGGAAGAACAGGCACGCATATAAACTACTATTAAGGAGCTTATAAAGCGCAAGACTTATAAGTAATATTATATACGCGCAGAGGAGACCCTTACAGTTAGTAAGGTAGTTAACTTAATTACTAAAAAGAAGGATAAGAGTTATAGTGCAGGCAAGACACCTGCAAAGAGGGTACGTGTTAGGCAACACTGCAGGTGTTGTAGGGAGATTAGACATAATTCCTGCACTTATAAGGTAGAAATAGAGGACGCAGATAATAGTAAATCTTCTAAATAATATTATTACTCTGTCTAACCTATAATTTGTTTGCATAGTGTTACGCAATATTACTGCGAAGGCGTGTTACTAGTGTTAAGTAGCCCGCTTGCTTAGGTGGCCCGCTCGCTTGTAAACCACGTTATACTATATAATAGTTTACTCTTCTATTAAGGTAAGCTTTTAGCTGTTAGAGACTATAGATAGCTAGAAGGCAATTTTGTTCTACTAATTAAAAAGCTGTTAATAAGGGACTCTATACGCTTTAGTAGCGCACTACAGACTCTTAAATTAACCTAGGTTGTATCTATAAAGTATAAGGTCTATTCTACCTTCTTACTAAAGTAATTCAGCTTTTTGTTGTTATTGTATTATAACGTGTTTCACCAGCGAGTCGGCCACCCCAGCGAGTTGGCCACCTAACACCAGCAACCTGCCGTTGCAACAACAACGCGCAATACTACAACACTTTTATATAGTATATTTACTAGTTTAATATTATTTAGAAGCTGCGCTATTATCTGCATCCTCTATTTCTACTGTGCAGGTGCGGGAGTTGTGTCTAATCTCCCTACAACGGCCGCAGCAGCGTCCTCTACGCACCCTCTTTGCAGGCGTCTCGCCCTTACTATAACTGCCACCCTCTTTTTTAGCAACTAAGTTAGCTACTTTGCTAATTATAAGGGTCTCCTCTGCGCGTATATAGCGTTGCTTACAGGTCTTGCGCTTTGTAGACGCTTCTATAGCGTCTTAAAGGCAGCCTACTTCCTCCTGCAGCAATACTATATTATGCGCTATCTGCTGAGCACCCTTACTTAACTATTTGACCTATTTATCTAACGAACTTGCTAGGGACCCTTAATGGTTTTAAATGCGCTTTTAAATTAGAGTTGACTGCTCCTCTATTTTGTGAGCGTTGCGTGGTGTCTTTAGCTCCTAGGCGACGTTGCTGGGTTTTAGTAGTGTTAGCGTGCGCAGACGCACATTAAGCTTTAATAACACAACCTCTAGGTTGTGTAGGACTAGCCTAGCACCTCTAAAGCCTGCGCAAACGTTCTCTGCTGTAAACGCCTTCTCAAAAGCTGCTTTAAAGGCCAGTAGGAAGGTTTCCTTGTTAATATAGTGGATACAACTGCGTGCTAAGGCTGAGATCTCGTCGCCATACGTGCGCTTTAGCGGCGAGAAGCAGGCGACGTTAAGTAGCTGCAACAAGTGCGACAAGTGTGCTGGTATATAGAGAGTGATTATCTTCTTCTCTTTGCAGCGATCCTGGAATTCCGCTGAGCAGTGGCTCTTATGGCTGTTAATAATAAGTAGCTGGTACACCCTAACTAGCTTTGCATGCGAGTTAAAGTGTTTAAGCTAGGCAAGCGCTAGATTGTTGTTAGTCTAGCTAGTAGGGCTTACTTGTATAACCTAGTCGCGTGGCAGGTCCTTAGTAAACTAGTTGGAGATTAGAACCTTACTGGCGAGGACAAGGAATAGTAGGATAACCTTCCCTGTCGACCTGACGCCTTGTACTAGGGTAACCTACTTATAATTGCTAGGTTGGAGTTTCTTCCGCTTCCTAGGCTTCTCTGAGCCTGTTACTACTAGCTGCGACAAGATCTTGCCTATTAGGAAGCCAGACTTGTTAAAGTTGTACATGTCTTTGTCTACAATACTATACTTCGCCTTCATCGACTGAACAAGCGTGAACCAGGGCTGGATAACCGCCGGGTCCTCGCAGGCGGCTCGCTGGCGATCGTACGGACGGGTCTATTGCGTTCGCAGCTCAGGTGTACGCTGGATAAACCTGTTAACCTAGTTCTTGCTAATAGCGTCACCACCACGCTCTCTCAGCAGTTTATCCGCTATATCTCGCACATCTGCCTTTGAGGGGGGTAGTCTACGGGCAGACTCCTTAAGTATACATGCTATAATTACCTCCTCTTCTAGCTTTGTAAGGCGCTTTGTGTTTAGCTTGCAGTCGCGTTAAGGGCGGCGTCTGGCGCGTTGGTCTTGTAGTGTTAATTGAGGCACAGTATATACTGCTGCAGCGCGCCTTTTGCTCTGAATTTGCTTAGAGGTAATATTAGTAATAGCAAGGAATATATTGCTTTTAGTATATGTGTTTTGCAGGTTGTAGTATTAAGACATTGCGCGTTGTTGTTGCGACGGCGGGTTGCTGGTGTTAGGTGGCCGACTCGCTGGGGTGGCCGACTCGCTGGTGAAACACGTTATATTATATGTAGTGTTTATAATGCTAAGAAAAAGTTGCTGCTTTAGTAGTATTGCCGCCTTAGTCGTGCTTTACGTTATAACAAAAGCAATGAAAATGCAAACACGATGCGTCCTCCTACAGACTTCCTGACTAAATGTTTAAAAGTAAAAGCACCAACTCTTGTCATTGCACTGACCGCACTTATCGCTGCAAACATGTCTGCATGAGGTATCGTGTGCGAGATAAAGTCAGTGCTTCGCCGAATCAGAGCAGGCGGTCATTGTGGTGATGACCTCTTGGCCAAGTTCTCTCGCCCGAACATTCGGCTCGTCGGCAAAAGTCACCAGCAGCATCACGAGGTGCGCAGCCAATTCTGCAGCCATGAAAAGGTTCATAAACAGCTGTGCGCTGCGAAAGAGCATGTTTGCTTTTCGGTATTCAGTCTCTACATCTCTACATCTCGTCACTTCTCTATATCGATTTGAAGCACCACAAGCGCCAACACTGCATCCCCGTGTGCTACCTCGATTAACATCACCATCTGTCTAAGTCTTCGATAGTATGTCACTTCAATTCATCCACTACTCTGACTGCGTGCTCGACGCCTGGCCGCACCACGAGTACAAGAAGGCGGATACCCTATGTCAAGATGAGACAGCGAAACGACTCCTGGGCGGATCTCCACAAGCGACTACAATCGCTGTCCAAAAGCCCAAACGCGACTACGAACGCTACCTTCATCGAAGAACGTCGATAGGGAGCAGGGTAGCCTCCAAGTTCAACGACATCTTCGCACGGCCTCACTGATCGTCTTCGTGCATCTGACCGAGGTGATATATCTGAAGATTCCTCTGCCACCGGAGTGCAGAAAAGAGAAGGGACTGTGGTTCGCCGTGAAGCGATCTCGACTTAGATCGAGACGTATTGATCGCAGTCCAGCCAAAGGACGTGTGAAGAAGCGAACAGACGGAAGGCCAGTGCGGTGGCGAGAATGAGCATAGTGGATTTCTGTTGAAATTTCGCGGAGATGTATCACAGATCCTGAGGCGGGTTTGAGACCGAAGTTGATGGATGTCGAAGGGGACATGCGAAGGATCATGGTGGAGAGGGCTCGTGGCAGGTCGACAATGGATCACAGTGTATGTAGGAGATTAATATGAGGAATTGAGATACAGAATGTAATGCTCTACTCCAGAGAATCCAGTCTTGGTCGCTATTATACGGTTGCAAAGATGTTCATGGGTCCTAGTGGGCGATTGAAGAAGCTGGGCTGGAGACACACGCGCAACCGCGAAAATGTGGGGCATTTCGCACGCCATCACCTCACACCTCGTCTTTCCATCAACAACACCTCATACCTGTTAATTTCGTTGGACTTCGCGAACCGAAGATGGCCGCTGCGATGCGACACAAGCCCTTAGAACTGCCGAGGGTTTCCCGCGAGCATGCACCGAATTGCTCGTCGCGCGCCGCCAATGTGGCGGGGAGCGTTGAGCGCTGCCCTGCCTCCGTCTTGTCGTCTTGTCGAAACCTTCAGCATGCTTGATCAGGAAGGTGTCCAACTCTGACAAGACAAGACATCGTCACATCACCACTAAGGATGGATTAGTATTAATCATAGCCACGCACCGACCGCCTGAAACAAGTGAACGTCTGGTGCTATAGTCGATTCCAGCAGCGGGTGATTGGCCATGTTATCTCGCTCAGCTTGGCCTCTACCACGGCGTACTTGGTAATGCGCAACTGCAGCGGCGTGGGCTCTCTGGTATCACTCGGCGCCAATGCTGTATGTGTAAGATTGTCTTACGGGGCTCACAATGTATGACAGGGCTTGTTGTGGTCGCGAATGGACGCCGGTTATCTCTTGTGTTGGCGCATGGCGCCGAGCAACCGCGAACAATCTTCTGGTCATACTCGTATCACTACAAGTCTCGAATAGGCAGCTGAGAATCCCATCAAGAGCATGCTTGTAGATATGTATCTCAGCCTGCCGATGGTCGAGCATTCTGTTCGTCCACCGACCCGCATCAAACTTTACGATGTCCTCCGGCGCAGCCCTCGAGATCGTAGACGCAGCAACTGCGGATTACCCAGCTATCGCCAAAGGCATGAAGGCTGAGACCGTTACCGAAAAGCAGGGCCCTCTGAAATCAGCTTCCGAAGAGCTGATCGGGCCAAACGGTGAACAATACCCCACGGAGGAGGATTGGGCGACCTTGCGCCGTGTCTATGGCAAAGTCAAATGGATGATCTATGTCATTGGTATAGTTGAGATGTGCGAGCGGTTCGCCTACTATGGGACTACAGCCGTCTGTAAGTGCAGTCCCTCAAATTTGGAGGGTAACACTTGCTAACAGTTTCCAGTTGTCAACTTCATTCAGCAAGAGCTCCCTACTGAAGGCCCCTTCCCGTCGGCGGGTGCTGCCGGTACCGATGGTCAGGCCGGTGCTCTGGGTATGGGCCAACAGGCCTCCACCGGACTGGTACAGTTCAACCAGTTTTTCTCATATGTCATGCCAATGGTTGGTAGGTGATATTGATACACTTGAACTGAGTCATGACTAATTGCAATCAGGTGGCTGGCTTGCAGATGAGTATTGGGGCAAGTTCAAGACCATCTACGTGGCCATCATTCTCGCTACCTTCGGTCACATTCTTATCATCATCGCTGCCATTCCGCAGGTCATTGCGACTCCAAACGCCGCTCTGGGGGTCTTTATCATTGGTCTGATCCTGTTTGGAAGCGGTGTCGGTTTCTTCAAATGCTGCATCTCTCCCCTCGTGGCTGAGCAGTACGAACAAAGTCATTCAAGGGCCTTCATTCGCACCGAGCCAAGCGGCGAGCGTGTTATTGTGGACCCTGGAATCACCATCTCGCGTGTCTACATGCGCTACTACCTCCTCATCAACATCGGCGCTCTGACAGGTCAGATCTCCATGGTGTACGCGGAGAAGTACGTTGGCTTCTGGCTGTCTTACGTTCTACCTACTATCCTGTTCATCTTCTGTCCTCTTCTGATGGTAGGCTTGAGCAAACACTATGTCAAGAAGCCCCCACAGGGAGATGTTTTGGTAAAGGCGATGAAATTGTACGGCTTTGCGATGCGAGGCAGGTGGTCGATCAACCCAGTCCGCGCGTACAAGAATCTGTCCTCTCCAAATTTGTGGGATGGCGCCAAGCCAAGTAACCTCGCTACCAAACCCACTTGGATGACTTTCGACGATGCCTGGGTGGATGAGGTGCGCCGTGGTATCAAGGCCTGCCAGGTGTTCCTCTGGTTACCAATCTTCTGGCTTCCTTACGGTCAGGTAAGTTGTACTCTACATGCCTCAAATTGGTCGTAACTAAGCAAGCTTTCAAGATGACGACCAACCTCGTATCTCAAGCAGCTACTATGGAACTGAACGGTATCCCGAACGACGTCATTCACAACTTGAACCCAATCACGCTGATCATGTAAGCCCAGACTCCTATTGTAGAACCAGACTAACTCAGCTGACATTCAAATCAGCTTCATTCCTATCTTTGACAAGTTCTTCTACCCACAGCTCGCACGCATGGGCATCAACTTTACCCCCTTGAAGAAGATTCAGGCTGGTTTTGCCTGCGCAGCACTCAGCATGGTTGTTGCGGCGATAATTCAGCATTTCATATACGTCAAGTCCTCTTGCGGCAAGTCCGCAAGTGACTGCGATGTCCCTCCCCCTCTCACTGTGTGGGTACAGGCGCCGGCTTACCTACTAATCGCCTTTTCCGAGATCTTTGCATCGATCACCGGTCTTGAGTACGCCTATACTAAAGCGCCAAAGAATATGCGATCTTTGGTCACTGGCGTATTCTGGTTCACTCACGCTTTCTCGTCTGCAATTGCCCAGGCTTTCGTGCCTCTTGCAGCGGACCCTCTCTTGGTGTGGATGTATGTCACCATCGCGATTCTGACCTTTCTTGGTTGGGGCGCTTTCTGGTGGACTTTCAGGGCCCTCGATAAGGAAAACGATTCTCTCGACAAGCTGCCTGAGGGCGACTATCTGTCCAATTCGGAGGCGTTGGCAGCGAAGAACGAGACTGCGGACAAAGCTCAAGCCTAAACCGAGACTGCCATTGGTCTTTGACCGTGCGACCATGGACTTGGTAAATGTTTATGTGGGACTTATCGTTTAGTGAAGGATGACTACCACATCCTTGCGCGCGCATTGATCTCGAACACGGTGATTTCCCGATCTTGTCTTGCACTTTGCAATCGTGACTACTCAGATCTGTGCTAAGAGGCAATATTTCGAAGGGCGACACCATGTACGGCAATGACATTCGTGGTGTTGGAAGTCGTCAACGGAACGACGGCAGCTGTGATGTTTCAGCCCACGCTAGCGCCTTCCCCACATATATAACCGCCACTCCCCAGCCCCTTCTTGAAGCCACACATTCGGTCTGCCTGCACTCTTACCTACAACACTCGCGCGTATGAATCTCTGCATCACCCAGCATCACCCAGCATCACGACCGTCTTCCTGCCCGCGTATGAACCTTACCGATCTCCCTGCATCAACACCCACCGATTGCATCATGACCCCGAGCGCTGCCAACGCGCGATGTAACGTATCCGCATCACCGCTCCTGCGAGAATGGACGTTTCGTATGGGAAAAGCATTATCAGTAGTGATCGAACTTGGAGAAGTGAGGTAATGGTTCGTGAGCCCGCTGTCACTGGCACAAGACGACTTTTATGGTGGTGCCCGTGCTTCGCGAGAACGAGAGCGACCTGCTCTTACAAAGAGAAGTAGCGAGCGCACGAAACTTGCACTGAATCATGCTCAGGGATGCATTTTGCGTCCCATTTCGTCAGTACGACCTGTAAGCGCTGACTGTCCCGCGGCAAGGAATCCTACCAGTACCAATCTCTCGACGAAGATTACACCGAGAAGGATTGCTTCGGTCTTGAATCCTACGGCAATCAGCTCGGAATGTCCATGAGCGGCCAGCATTCTCAGTGCGCTGAACGATGTGAAGACACAACGCAAATGTGCCGCGACTCTAGCAACTCTCCTTTCCGTGCGCGATACATGTCCCCCGAGATCGATTCGCAGTTGCATCCGAAACCTAGCGATGACATTCACGATTGCCCATAATTGGTGGATCCTACTGCGCAGTTTCTGAAACGCCAAGTTCCCAGGCAAACATTGCCAAGCTGAACATCCCGCCAGTTCCACTCTGCACACAGCCTCAAAGACGGAGACAATCCTGCTGCGAACGCTCCGCTCAACGGTGGAAAGTGCTGTTTGGTATCTTGGCATGACGTTTCTGGAAGAGTGGAGCAGAACCCCGATTGTCTTTCCTGGCTAGCCGCTCCTTCGCTGCATATGCAGGCACTCACCTGAGTCTTGTCATGCCCCTCGTGCAATTTATCGTTCTCTTCTTGCATACGTCGGTCTGCAGAGACTTGTATGCTCTTTACAGACATGGACGCATATATAAGAAAGGAGCACTTACCCTTCGAGATGTGACTCCAGTTCATTCGCTTTCGCATTCGCTCAGCTTCAGTAGTTTAATTCACTTAGATCCAGGAGATCCAGTTGTCATTCTTTCAGAACCGTCACTCTTCCTTGCCTTCATACAACAACCATGAAGTTCACACAGGTTCAGCTCGCGGCACTCGTTGCCAGCATCGCCTCTGCGCAGACCCTCAACATCCCTACTCGCGTCGGTGAAATCACCTCCCTTCCTGAGCCCAGTATCATCACTGGTAGCTTCGATGGCGGTAACAAGGAGTTCGACCGCGGTCAGCCCTGCGACTCAGACGAAGACACCGGCAGCGACAACGCCGTCTTCATCCTCGAAGACGGCGCCAGCCTCTCCAACGTCATCATCGGCGCCGACGCTCTCGAGGGCGTCCACTGCACCGGTAAGCCTTTCGCCATCCACACCCCAAAACTCATCTAACGTCGACTAGGATCCTGCACACTGACCAACGTCTGGTTCCGCGACGTCTGTGAGGACGCCATCTCCGTCCTCGGCACAGGCGACGCGTCCATCATCGGCGGCGGCGCGCAGGAAGCCAAGGACAAAGTGGTCCAGCACAACGGCGCCGGCACGGTGACGATCAAGGACTTCACAGTCGTTAACGCAGGGAAGCTGTACCGCAGCTGTGGCGACTGTACCAACAACGAGGCGAAGTCGCCGCGCAAGGTTGTCGTTGAGAATGTCCGCGCGTACGGCTTGACGAGCGATCTTATTGGTATTAACTCGAACTTTGGCGATGAGGCTACTATCAGCGGCTCGTGCGGTGAGACCAAGAACGTCTGCCAGGAATACAAGGGTGTTAACAAGGGCAACGGATCCAGCTCAAAGGTCGACACCAAGACAGCTTGCAAGGGTGCACAGGGTCAGCTTGATGCACTTCCTGCGTGCGGTGCGGACAGCGAGCTGCCAACTCCCGAGACTCCGTCTGAGTCTGAGGCTGTCCCTTCTGCTACCGCGTCGGGTAACGCTACTGTCGTCGTTCCTACGCCGACTGCTACTATCACCGCCAGTGAGGTCGAGCCTACCTTTACCTACACCGCTACCGTCAGCGCTACAGCTGTAGAGCCAATTCCCACCGAAGTCGAGGAGGAGGCAACCGCTTCCAGCGCTGTGCCTACCACCCTCGAGACCAAGACCAAGACCGAGGAGGCTACTCCTACCAAGGATGCTGAGAGCGGCGGCGTTGCGCGCTGGGGACAATGTGGTGGTAAGGGCTACACTGGTCCTACCAAATGCGCGTTGGGCGAGTGCAAGGCCCAGAATGACTGGTACTCGCAGTGCTTGTAAGCGCTTACAAGCAGGGATGGGAAAGATGGGGCTTCAGTTCTCGTTGAAACTTTTTGAATAACGTGTTTCACAAGCGAGCCGGCCACCTAAGCGAGTCGGCCACCTAACACTAGCAACACGCTGTTGCGATAACTTTGCGCAATACTATACTGTTAAATTATAGGTTAAATAATATAATAATATTATTTAGAAGCTTTGCTACCCTCTACGTCCTCTATTTCTACTATATAGGTGCAGAAGTTGTGTCTAATCTCCCTATAACAGCTGCAGCGTTGTCCTCTACGCACCCTCTTTACAGGTGTCTTACTCTTACTATAACTACTACCCTCCTTTTTAGTAACTAAGTTAGCTACTTTACTAACTATAAGGGTCTCCTCTGCACGTATATAATGTTGCTTATAAGTCTTACGCTTAGTAGACACTTCTATAGCGTCTTAAAGGCAGCCTATTTCCTCCTATAATAATACTATATTATACACTATCTACTAAGCACCCTTACTTAACTATTTAACCTACTTATCTAATAAGCTTGCTAGAGACCCTTAATAGATTTAAATCTACTTTTAAATTAGAGTTAACTACTCCTCTACTTTATAAGCGTTGCGCAGTGTCTTTAGCTCCTAGGTAATATTACTGTGTTATAGTAGAGTTAGCGTGCGCAGGCGCATATTAAGCTTTAATAACACTACCTCTAGGTTATATAGGACTAGCCTAGCACCTCTAAAGCCTGTGTAAACGTTCTCTACTATAAATGCCTTACTAAAAGCTGCTTTAAAGGCTAGCAGGAAGGTTTCCTTATTAATATAGTAGATATAACTGCGTGCTAAGGCTAAGATCTTATTACTATACGTGCGCTTTAGCAGCAAGAAGCAGGCAACGTTAAGTAGCTGTAACAAGTGTAACAAGTATGCTAGTATATAGAGAGTAATAATCTTCTTCTCTTTATAGTAATCCTAGAAATCTACTAAGTAGTAGCTCTTATAGCTGTTAATAATAAGCAGCCTGTAGACCCTAACAGGCTTTATATATAAGTTAAAGTGTTCTAGCTAGGCAAGCGCTAGATTATTGTTAGTCTAGCCTGTAGGGCTTACTTATATAACCTAGTTACGTAGTAGGTCCTTAGTAAACTAGTTAGAGATTAAAACCTTACTAGTAAGGATAAGGAATAGTAGGATAACCTTCCCTATTAACCTAACACCTTATACTAAGGTAACTTACTTATAATTACTAGGTTAGAGTTTCTTCTACTTCTTAGGCTTCTCTAAGCCTGTTACTACTAACTATAATAAGATCTTGCCTATTAGGAAGCTAGACTTGTTAAAGTTATATATATCTTTGTCTATAATACTATACTTTGCCTTTATTAACTAAACAAGTGTAAACTAGGGCTAGATAACTGCTAGGTCCTTGCAGGCAGCTTACTAGCAATTATATAGACAGGTCTATTGCGTTTGCAGCTCTAGTGTGCACTTTATAAAGTTGTTAACCTAGTTCTTGCTAACAGGCTTTGCGTTGCGCTTACAGAGCAGTCTATCTACTATATCTTGCACGTCTGCCTTTAAGAGAGGTAATCTACAATTAGACTCCTTAAGTATATATAGTACAACTGCCTCCTCTTCTAGCTTTGTAAGGCGCTTTAAGTTCAGCTTGCAGTTATATTAAGGGCAGTGTCCAGCGTGTTTGTGAGGGGCAGACATCACATGCACAAAAGATAGCGATCTGGCTAAAAGGTGGATTTAGTAGATAGACAAAATAACAGACAGAGAGCTAGCTAAGGGCAGGAGGGCGCTAGCTACTTATAGGCAGCTGGCAACTCCTGCAGTAAAAGGCAGAGATAACTAATACTAGAGATAGTGTTAGTAAGTTTAGACCTAACTTACTAACGTAAGCTTAGTAGGAGATAGACAAGGAAGGATAGCTAAGAGTTCTAAAGGCTAGTCCTAACACGTGCCCCCCCCTACATAAAAGTAAGGTCTCTTAAGCAAGAAGCAGAAATAAGAAGTAAGTACAGGTAGACCTGTATACAGGAAATAAGAGAGCAGAGAAGGAAAAGCTTGTAGAGGGTAAAGGAGAGTTATTATAGCATAGCTGTTATTAGAGTAGAATTAGGGTTTATAGTTTATATAGCACTGCGCATGTCTCCCTAATTCCCTATATAAAATATTAACCTCTGAGATTTTTTCTACTGCACAAACCCTGTGACGCAAAAATCGTGCCCTGTAGTGCTTAGAACGTATGTAAGAAGAGAGGTATCCTGGAGTTAAGTAGGTAGGCCTTGACTTAATTAGTTAACTAGCGTAAATTAGCAATAGCAGTAGCTAGGAACTGCGTTTAACAGCATAGCCTAGCTTAAAAGGCTTAGGAGTATCTGTTAATTAATATAGTAAAAGGCTGTTCCTAGCAGCATAGTTGCAGTTAATTAGTCCCTATTAGTGCCTAGGTTAGAATAGTAATTGCCCTTAGGCATATTGTTAGGGAGATCTTTATCACGTAGCTTCTAGTTTGCTAGTAATCTAAATCCTAGGGGAGACAGCTTGTCTAGGTTTAAGTAATAATACAAGCAAGCGTTGTAATAGTCTATAAGCCCCTTAGCAGGTTCCTAGGTAGCTTTTAGGTCGCCTTACTATTTAACAAGATACTGCTACTAGCCCTTGCGCTTTTAGCAGTTAACAAATTTATCTATATACTATTTAGTTATAGTATCCCTATCCTTGTTAACTATATTAATAGGTTCAGGAACCTAGGGGGGTGTATCTAGCATATCTATAGTATTTGCTTTGCGCAGCAGGTTTAGGTGGAACACTAGGAAGACTCCCTTAGAGATTATCTTATCTAGCAGCTTAAGGGCGTACGCCGCGCTATTATAAATAACTTAAGTAACTAGAAACAGGCCAGCAAACTTATAGTCTAGCTTTTTTAAGGGCTAATCTATAGACTAGTTACGTGTAGACACCTAAACTTTATCTCCTACAGAGTACAGGGGTGTCTACTAACAGTTAGCATTAGCTTAAGCTTAGTGCTCCTGTTAGGCCTAGGTAAGCTAAACTTTTAAATATTTAATTAGATTAGCGTGTGTGTTAAGTAATTTATTAGCGCATAAAACCTAGTCACAAGTGTTACTAGGGACGTCTTTTGTAGCTAAGATATCTTTAGCTAGGTAGATTCTGCTGCAAGGGTGATAGCCTAAATTAGCAAAGAACAGGGTTAGACTAGTTAAAGAATTAAGAGTATTATTAGCCTGGAATTCTGCTAAATATAGCTAGGCAGCCTAATTATCCTAGGTGTAGTTAATATATTTCTAAAGATATGTCTTAAGATCTTAATTAGCACGTTTAGTCTAGCTGTTAGTCTAAGGATGCTGTGCGCTAGAGAGTTTAGCCTTAATACGTAGCTGATTGCATACACGTTTCTAAAACTAGTTTATAAAACTAGTACCTTAATCTAAGACAATAGTCCTAGGGAGGCTATATAGCTAAAAGATATACATAAAGTGCTTTGCGAACTCTGTAGCTGAACGTCTAACTGCAGGAAAGAAATAGCATTGTTTAGTAAGACAATTAACTACAACTAGTAGATTGCAATACACCTGTCTGTCTAACCTAGACGCTAGTAAATCTTAGATATAGTTAACAGAGATATTGACCTATTTTGAATTTAGTATTAGTAAGGATTTAAGATAACTATTATAGCTGTCTTGTAGGGAGGACGCGCGCTTGCATACTGTGCAGGATTAATAGTATTTCTTAACTAACTAGGCTATTTTTAGCTAATAGTAATAATTAAGCATTATATAAAACGTTGCTTGCGCTCTCTTGTGTCTAGCAATCTTGTAATTGTAATATAGATTAAAGATTCGTTGTTAAAGTCACGCATCTAGGGGGATGTAGAGGCAGCTTTAATTAATTAGCAGACGTTGTCTGCGTCCCTGCCTAATTATAGAACAGTTAGTGAGAGATATGTAGTACCTGTTTTTCTTAAGCTAACTAGGAAGCTACAAATCTTATTAATTAAGGGAGCAGAAAACCTTAGAAGCTGCAGGGTTATTAGCGTACGCGTTATTAAGCATGTCCTCAGTAGAGCAGGGATCCTCTAGATACAGGGGTAAACTAACGTCTAAAGTCCTGTTAACGTTGTTGATTTGTTGTTCTTCTTTATTATTTATAGCAGAGTAGCAGAGAGTAGCAACAGCAAGGGCTTTGTTAGTAATTTAATTGGAGCCTTTATAAGCAACAGTAAGAGCCTGTAGCAAAGCCTAGAGTAATAATACTATTCTAGGTTAAAGATTCTTTAAGGACAAGATAATTGCGTAGTTGTTAGTAAGTTGTTTGTCTAATATATTAATTAGTGTATCTTGAGCGCGCCTAGTAAGTGCATTAGCTTTGCTATTTATCTTACTAGGCGCGTAGGCAATCTTAAAGTTAAACTAGGAAAGAAACAGCAACTATCTAGCTTAGTGACAGTTAAGCTTCTTAGTTTGTATAAATGTTTTAAGGTTCTTGTAATTAGTAATAACCTAAATAGGGTAATTAGTACCTATAAGTTCTAGTTCCTATTTTTTAAATGCCTGTATAATTGCAAGCAGTTCTAAGTTGTAAATGTTGTAGTTATATTCTGCTAGTGTATACTTCTTTAAGAAAAACGCTACAGGTTGCAGGTTACCTGTGGTGTTGCGTTGCTTTAATACTCCTCTAGAAGCCTATCTAGAGGCATTAGTAAACACATACAACAGTTCCTTAGGGTTAAAATAATATAGTATAATACCTTTGCGAAATATGGCCTTAAGGTTAGCAAAGGCCTTCCTATGTTTGTTAGTAGCCTTAAACAAGTTATAACACACTTTACAGTTAACTTTAGAAGGGTCCTTCTTGCTAGGCCTCTTAATAACATAGGACTTAACTACAGCAGTTAGAGGGAGGGCAATAGATAAGTAGCCCTAAATAAATTGCTAATAGAAACTAGTAAAGCTAAGGAAGGACAGAATCTCTGGAACTATAGTAGGCATCGCCTAATTCTAGATAGCTTTAATCTTAGCAGGGTCTATCTAAACTCTATAGTTAGTAATAATTATACTAAGGAACTTGACTTTTAACTTATAGAATTCTAACTTCTAAGGATTAATGTAGAACCTATAATCCTTAAGGCGCTAGAGTACCTGCTAAACATGTAGGCAGTGTTCCTTAAGGGACTTAGAGAAGACAAGAACATTATTAAGGTAAGCTGTGCAGAACTAGTCTAGGTATTTAAAGAGGGTGTTGTTAATTGCGCGTTAAAAAGTAGCTAGTATATTGCACAAGCTGAATAGTATAACCTTGTACTAGTAAGTTCCTTCGCAGGTTAAAAATGCAGTAAGCTATTTAGAACCTAGCTTAATGCAGATATAGTAAAATGCGTAGATAATATTAAACTTAGAGAATATTGTTGTGCTGTTAAGTTAAGCTAGAGTTTTGTAAAAGAAGGGAATAGGGTGCCTGTCTTTAACAGTGACCTTGTTAAGTTAGTAATAGTTAACGCAGATTTAAAGACTACCTCTAGGCTTAGTAATAATAAGGAGGTTGTTGTAGGTAGGAGAGCTTGTTTGTTTAATAAAACTATAAGCCTTGTTTTCTTCTACATATTGTTTAATAGCTTTGGCTTGTTTTCCTAAGAATAGGCGTAGTCAGATGTTTAGTAGGTCTTTTCTAGGAACAAGCTTAATTTTATAGTTAAAGGGACTATGTTCTGGCAGTCTCTGTGCAGCTGCCCTGTTAAAAGTAGGCAAATAATTAGCGTATTTGCTAAGTTCCTCTAGGGTAAGTAGGTCTAACAAAGGTAGATCTAGCTTAGGGTTGTAGTACTTCTTATAGTTAGTATCTGTAATAGTCTTATATAGGACAAGCACCTAGTTCTATTGTTGTTAGGCAAAGAGCTAAAGGGCGTAAAGGGAGACAATTTTGACATTAGCTTCTGGATTGTACTTAGGTTAGGCATCCTTTCCTAAAAGAGAGGGGTCTGAACTAGGCATTAAATCTACTATAATTAGTGCTATATAGCTAGAGCCTTTATAGAGGACCTAGGGAACCCTCTCTGTAAGGTAACAGTAGCGTTTACAGAACTAATTAGGGAATATAACTGTTTTGTCCTGCTAGGAGATCTAGGGATTGTAAATAGCGTGCTACTAAAAGCTAAGAATAAGATTAAAGGAACTGCATAAATCTAAGACATAGGCATAAGCGTGCTTAAGATAAGTGCTAATATGCAGATAGAACTCTACCTGCTTAATAATTTGCTTATAAGGGCGGCTGTTGTAAGCTGTGCATGTAACTAGGGACTAAAGGGGAATAACCTAAAGGGCCTTAGTAGTAGCTAAGAACTTCTAAGAAATAAATGTTAAATTAGCGCTATTATTAGCAAGACAGCGTAGCCTATGCAGTGTGTTAGAGTTCTGGCTAAGAAAGGCCTAGAAAGCTAGTTAATTTACAACAATATAGTCTTGCAGAGACTGCTAATCTGCTTGAAATTTGCAAAGGACTAAAGTGGCGTCTAAGGACTTAAGGTGTAGGATAAAGAGAGAGCCTTGCACAATTAGAGAGCTCCCTAGGCTGTGACTCTGGCCTAGGGGAACTAGTTTTCTAAATTAGAGTCTAAATTATACTTAGGATAATTGTTAAAGTCGCTATCCTAGTCTAGAGCAACTATAGTGTGCTAGTTTTAAACAGTTTTAGTCCTAGTAGATTCCTTTGTAGTCTAAGAAGACTGCAGTTTTGCTAGGGTAGAGGCCGCCTTTAGCTTCTTAGGCAAGGCGCACTAGTCTGCCTTATAACCCTTTCTACTATAGTTAAAGCAAGTGATTGCGTTAGCAGAGTTTTAATTAACCTGCTTAGAAGAGACAGTGGCCTTAGAGGGATTGCTGGCTAGGGTATTAGAGTTTCTATTATTCCTACGGCAGTTGCGTCTAGTTAACGCAGCAGGACGTGCCGCAGGGGCTTGCTCCTAGTATAGTATGTTAGAATAATTAGACATAAATAAAGAGAGATAATTATAATAGAGCTGTAGCCCTGCTAGCAAATGCTTATATAGAACAGTAGCTATAGGTCCCTGCGCAAACTGTAGGAGTTTAGCCTGCAGGCAAAAGAAATAGGTCTCTGCAGTCTACTGTAGGCAGAGGGCAAAGTGCTCTATTTATAAGCAGAAGACAGCAAAAGCTGCTGCTGTATTAGGGATCTTAGATATGCTGTAATAGGGAAAGGCAAAGTTCTTAAAGGCGCGTTTAGCAGCTCTATATATATCAGCCTCTCTATAAACTTGCTATAAGTGTTAGAGGACATTGTATAGCTCGTTGTAGATATACTGCAAACTAGAAGTATCTAGGAGCAACTAGCAAGCAGGGTAATTAGTCTAAACTAGGAAGAAATCTACATAATCTTCTTTATATTAGTTGTTCTTGCTATTAGCCTTAAGGTAATAGAGACAGTTAAAAATCTAGGTCTCTAGAGCCTCCTTGCCTAAGGAAAACTTCTTTAGCTTCTTTGCACTGCAGTCTAGGTTTTTAGTGTATTAATCTAGTTTGCGTAGGAATTTAAAAGTATCCTAGAGCATAAGCAATATAGAAGTTAACACTAGGGAACTAGCTAATATATATAGGTTTAGGCTGTGCAGAGGAATAGGGGCGCGAAATTAATCTATAACTGCAGGAGCATTGTTGCGCTTGTTAGCTTAGTTTAGGATAACAGGGGACATATTAGGACTAGAGGGAGGCAGCCTGGGGTGCACTAAGAGGCAGCGTAAGCCTGCAAGTAATAATAGGAGATTAGCCTTAATAATGTTACTAGTAACAGTGTTATAGTAGTTCTAAAGGTCCTTGTACTTAGTAGAGAGTGCCTAGTATAAGGCAGCTAGGGCACCCTTTTTAGTATTAAGGCTGTTGCGCTTAGCTGTAATATTGTCTAATTAAGTAGTAAGGATAACGTGTTTCCCTACCGAGCCGCCCACCCCCACCGAGTCGCCCGCCCTCACCAAAATTGCGACTATCACAACAACTATTACTATGCCGCCA
>SWKW01000297.1:0-15968 GCA_011058865.1 Didymella keratinophila
TTCTGTGTAAATAGACTGTTTTACCTAAATATGCAGTGTAATCTCACTCTGGCAGTGTTTTTAACACTGCAGCGGTACCCCAGTGACAACCAATACTTTCCAAATCACGAGGAGGATGACGACCCAGAAATTGTCAACGCATCCTATGACGAGGGTTCCCCAGACTACGAAAAAGTCATCAAACTCTACATCTTTGGCGATAAGTACGACTGTCGCGACCTCCGAAGTGCGGCACTTGACTTTCTGTTTACAGGAATCGTAATTCAGGATGACACAGGTGGGATCCCTGCTTCGACCGATGCGAACCTCGCTTTCCAGAATCTGAGCTCTGAGGACTTTTTGTATTACCTTCTTATCGACGTGACGATGGCTTATGACTACGCAGAGGATGGTGCCGAGGACCGAGAGGAACAAAAAAAAGGTTTCCTTCCTGAAAGCCGGTTGGGCCCGCTGTGTCAAGGGATGCCGAAAAGAGGAAGATTTGGCTAACTTGAGTCTGAAGCTGTGCGACTATCGTGAGCATGCGGACGACGAGGAGAGGAAAGCATGTGAGATGAAGAAAGGAGACGTAGAGAGCGACCAGAGCTATGATAACGACTCAGATTGAAGATCCTGAGCAAAGTGATGGCAGCGAGCATCTACTGTAAAGAGATGGAAATAGTAGAGTGTACTAGATCAGTACCGAAAACATGAAGACTGCTTAGGTACAATAGGTCATTGCACATGACTACCTTTGCAGAACAAGCCTTCGTGATTGTCGAATGCAGTCAGCGTTCCACGATACAACACTCGACGCAGAGCGTTGAGAACAGGCACCACAACGGCTTCTATGCCACGGACCTTTCGCGTGCTTGCTTCCTTCGCGGACCGTTCCATTACCATACTTCACAATACCTGCTTCTCCTAGTAATCCATGTAGAATACCATCGGTTGCAGTCGCCGTTCCGTGGAAGCTGCTCCTAAGTTCAGATGTCTTGATGTCCAGAAAATCTGTTCACGAAAGACCGTCGTCATACAAATTTCTTCGAGCTTCGCATGTCTGCTCTCTCAACCGTCGACCGTCAAGACCCACGAAAACCGCTCTCTCAGTAAGGTAGACGTAACATCTTAGCTTGGCTGCTCCACGGAAGCAGTGCCCAATCTCGACATCTCAGTAGCGCCCAGAGACGTTGTCGCAAAACTCGAATCGCGCTGGCGCCGACTCCTCAAATGGGCTTCGCCTGCTTGCTTGCTTCACCGTTGTGACATCTTCATTTTATGGACTGCCTGTTAGAGTAGGCCAACCGTAAAACCATTGATTGCGGCGACGGTTCCACGGAACCCTCATCCAAATTCCGTCGTCTCAGTGACACATCGTTCGGCTCAGGTACGCTGCATACCGGCCGTTGTCCTCACCTACTCTCAAGTCAAGCCTGTTCACATTCGCAGTATAACCCATCCTCCTGGCAATCAAAACCAGATCACCGTGTCCGAAGACCAGAACAGCCTCTTCATGAACCATCGGAATACCGCAACATTCGCCCATCAAACCAAAAGTCACAGTGATTTGGACATTCCATTGTTCTCGCCACCACGCGACCAGATCCTCTCAACATCGACGCGTGACATGCGCCAAGCCACCATAGCAAAGACCGTCGCAGCACCGTCCCTCGTATCCCTATGACCCGAAAGGCGATCGGCCAAAGTCTAAAAATGACACAGGGGCAGACTGAACGATCGTTGGGTCTGTTCGGTGGAACGGGTCCCGCGAGGCTGTGCTGCTATGTGTTTGATGTTTGGTAGGATTTGTGGAATTTCTGTGGACTGGTGATCGATCTATGAGCGCTGGCAAACATCGATCTGTGGAGCTGGATAATTTCGCTGCAGGGTGAATAAGATGTCGAATAGTTGTTATAGCTGTTCACTCAATTGTTTTGTCGGTAGAACTCCGTGTCGTCGCAGGGAAGAGCGGGTATTTGGAACAATACTTTTTCGATCTACCTGCCTACCTAACTGCGCTGGAAGGGCCATGTGTACCGTATTCCTCCCAGCCGTTGCTGCTTGTTCGTCTGCCTGTTGCGTGACTAGTATAGAAAAAGTGCCTCAATGAGGTGTAGCGATAGAGGGGTTGAAGATAAGAGATGATGGGTGACGGTCGGAGTGTGATGGTCGGAGAAAGTTGTAAAGATAGACGCTGAAAGCAAAACCAACGCCGAGGCGATGCATAAAATGTCGAGGTAATTACAAGATGTAGGGCTGTGCACGCGGCACGTCCAAGTTCCGACTCTTTATTAGAAGCGTACTGCGTACCCGCAGCCTAGAAGCCGCATATCCAACATCCATGGCAAGAAGTCGAAGGTGGAAAGTAGGTTTTGGCGAGCATATGAAGAATACTTGGTAAGGATATAAGCTTACACCCCTGCCGACGCAGGTTTGCGTGGTGTGACATAGCATCGTCGCACACGGGACGATCCAGGAGCTGAGGTGGGACCTGCATGTCCTCATCCGACTCGTCCCGGCAGATGAGGAAAATGCGATGCGGTGCAGTAGATTGAACCAGGACTCCAAAACGCCACCGTTTGGACATATGGTGAATATCAAAGAGCGAAAAAGAGGAAACTGTACAGAGCGGGAGTAATGTCATACTTAGAAGTTCTGAGCAATGCCAGAGTTTCCTTGCTGCGGAAAGACCGAAGGGTTTTCGATCCTGGTGTTGCGTCGCGCAGACACGTCCCGAATGACAGGCTGCTGACCGGCGCCATACGGGTCATTGTTACCGTACGGGCCTGTCTGGTAATAGCCTTGGTCTCCATAGTACTCGTTGGGGTTGCCTTGGGCATAGCCGGGGTAATCGCCCGAGGTATCGGAGCGGTTAGCCGCAGAGTAGGACGAGGATGCATTGGATGGGCCACGCTGTACGCCGGCCTGGTGTTGTGTCGAGTTGGGCACTGCACCACCGACGGCTCCGAGAGCACCAAGGCCATCTGAGTCCATTGTCTCGCGACGTCCGTTCATCAAGGGATCATTGGAGCCTTCTGAGTATGCACCGCCAGTGGGAGAGTGCGGTGTGTTGTAGCCGCCAGGGTTGCTGTTGCTGTCCGAGTAGGTCATACCACTGGTCAGGGTGGTGGAAGCCTTGCGGTTCGAGCTGGTGGCAGTGTTGCCCCATCCTCGGTAGCCGCTCGAGTCCTCAGCCATCTCAGATCCTCCCATAGCAACTGCAGGCAGCGTTGGGTCGTGGTTGGGGTTGAAGCCATATTCCTCGACCTCCTTGCGTCGCTCCTCCTCATTGTTCTGGCGAGCCTTGCGCTTCCTCCAAAGGATAATACCCGCCAAAACCAGCAGTGCAACGACGACTACGGGCACGACGACAGCAATTGCAGTCTTGCCGCCGGTGCTCAGCCCTTTTTGCTGAGTTCCGTCTGCCGCTTGGGGTCCAGCGGCGCTGGTGCTCGAGGAAGCTCCACGGGTTGTGGCAGTAGAGGCTAGGCCGCCGGTAGTTCCAGTGGCAGCAGGACCCTCACGAGTGACGACCGATGTGACGATGATAGGGGTTGGGGTCTCGCCAGCGCGGGTCGCCGAGGGGGTGACAGTAACTACAGAGGTCGCAATCTCAGTGGTCGTTGGCGGAGCAGACGAGGCAGTGACGACTGAAGTAGCAACTGGAGGAGCACTCGATGGGGCAGGCGCAGCGCTTGATGGAGCAGGCGCGGCCGAAGAAGGTGCCGCTGAAGTGGCCGGGGGCGCAGAAGACGCTGGCGGCGCTGACGATGCCGGAGGTGCTGACGAGGCTGGAGGCGCCGATGATGCTGGAGCTGAGCTCGCAGGCGGTGCTGAGCTCGGGGCTGCAGACGAGGCGGGCTCCGTTGCTGGAGAGGGCGTGTTAGGAGCCGCAGACGAGGGCGCAACAGACGATGGAGCTTGAGTAGACGGCTCCGGCGCAGCAGACGAGGGCGCTGGTGCGGCCGACGTTGATGCTGCCGACGGTGTTACAGGCTGGGACGACGCAGCTACAGTGGGGGAGGCAGGGGAGGAGAGAGAGGCAGGAGCGGCCGACGACGCGGCAGGCGCTGAGGAAGGAGAGACAAGGGAGATGAACGTACTGGCAGCAGTGTTGTTCGCCGACGCCATGGTGACAATTGCGAGGCACGCGGCCGGGCAGCGAGTGGGAGGGTATAGATGACTGCCTCAGTACGCACCAGAGCGCAGAGTGAGGATGTTAGTGTGTCGCGGGTACCGGCAGTGCTGGTCTCTTGGTTCGTCCCCGTCTCCTAACCCTGTGGTATGCACGCTCGCCGGATGATGCGCGGGTCCACTGTTTGGCAACAGGCGGTGGGACAACACGAGTGATGATGTATGGCTAGGGCAGAGCCAGCGAAAACTGCAAAACAGCCCTGAGAGGTGAGTGGAGGAACCGGGCGAAAGAGGAGGTGTTGCAAGCAGAGTGGAGCGCCGCGGCAGGAAGAGGGCGATCAAAGCGCTGTTGATCGAATGGGACGCGAGCAGCTTCTGACGGCTGCCTTATCGGGCCAAGGTTGAGATGGATGAAGCACGGAAGCTCCCAGTGCCTGCGGATGGCCAGTCAAGAGCCAATTACCAGAGCAGTCTGCGCAGACGTGTTCCAACTGGGACGGGCAGAGGGCAGCGCGGTGCTTTTCACGTTCACGGCCAAGGTGTCCGCTGGCAATTTTGGCGGGCGGCGGCACCTGTCTAGGCCAGAAACCAGCGTCGAAAAGCGGACCACTACGCCGAAGCGCCCTTAGTTGGTGCTGTTTTGGGGAGGTCGAAGGGAGAGCGGCGCCAGCGCGCAGATGTGGTTGTGTGCAGCTACGGTAAAATGGTGCTCAAAGAACCATTCCAAAATCTCACCGAGGGTCTGGCAGCGCGGAGGTGAACACCACATGCCCGCATACGATGTAGCCGGCGTGGCACAAGATGGATGCAGGTTTGCGCAGATTGCTCTTGCATCATGCCCGCGACCGTCTCCACTGCTCGTTCGCGCGGCACCCCGGCCCTCAATAGCATCGTTGCTTGACGAGCTGCTCGTTTTCGATACGCCCGAGCGCTGCTGATTGGCCACTCGGGCACTCTATAATTAAGTATCTATGGTCAGAGTCGCTCCGGGACGTTGCAGCGGTCGTGTTCTGCGCCGCTACTCGTGACTACGCAGCAAGACAATGCGCCATTTGCGAAGAACTCGTGAAGGAGAACTTTGCGCGTGCAATTCTGCAGACTGCTGCTGCATTTTCGCTGCACTCTTTGTCAGATATTCTCGTGTTCAACAAAACAATCTTTTTCCAACCATCGCTGGCATCCAGGATGCCCTGCATTATCACCCCGCCTCCATGCTTCCACTACTGAGGCCACCTGGGCAGTCTCACATTCCGCCTGCAGGAGCGTGAACCATGTCCCGACGTCGCTTAGCAATTGCTTATTGCCTTGGGTTGACATCGAAAGCATTTGCTGTGCAAGAATAAAAACACATTCGCCGTCCGCTGATGCTCAATACACTTGATGCTCTGAAGCATTATCCTGGTGGCCTCGCCTGAACCAGCGGCTGCCGCTAATGCAAAAATCATTGAGCTTACACGTAGACATTAGCGTACCGTACTTCTCGCCTACACCGATGAATTACGAGCCTACACCAGGCCTGGAACCACAGCCTTTCGGTTTCCCACCTTATCCTTCCCAAACTTCTCCACATACCACCGCTTGCCCTGCAGCGCGCGAGGCAGCATCGTGCTGATCTCGTTGATAAGGAATGTCTGAGCAGGCTTGCAGTCGAGGCCGCCAATCATCCACCATCCACCCCACTCGATCCATTCGCAGAAGTAATGTGCGTACAGGACGTGCTTGAAAAGCCCGTTCTTGGGTATCATGTAAATCTTGTCCACGCCTTCGATGGGCTTGTTTTGTTCTGCTGCGTCTTTGCGCTGTCTGCGGTCAGCCGCTCGCCGGATCTCGCGCAGGTCGTCGTCGTGGAACATGTTGCCTAGTAGACCCCAGCACCACAGCACGAGGCCCCCGAATATCCATCCTGCGCGCCCTTGCCAGCGGTAGTCGATGTCGGTAGTTGGGCCGTAGCCTGAGACGTAGCCGCCGATTGAGATGGCATTGATTACTTGGAAGGCAAGCATTGCCAGACATACAAAAGGGCTCATAGGCGACATGCTGGGGTTGAGGAATAGTGGCGAGAGAATGGCGCGGTAGGTATAGTGGATAACCTGCGCGCAGTCAGTGACAGTCTGCGACATGTATACAAGCGTAACTCACAAAGCAGCCAACCATTGTCCAGTTGCCCCACGGCAACTCATCGATGCCCAGCTCCTTTGGCAGCGTCAGGAAGATATACAGCAGGGTGATGGGCCCTGCAGACTCCATCGTTGCCCATCCTATCTTGCCGGGCACATTGAATCTGGACTCAGTCGAGGTCTTGCCCTGAGGATACCAGTCGATGACCCATTGAATCGCCGTGATCTGTCAATGTTGTTAGTAAGAGTGCTTCATGCGCATCGAGATTGACTTACCAAAGGGAAGAACTGCCAGATGTAGCAGATCCACTCCCAATTCTGACGCGATGGAGGCAGCCAGGTCTCTACGACCGCCATTGTGTACGTTCAGAGCGCTGAGTAGCAGGGTAGTGGGGATGTTTGCGAACAGTTGCATCGCCGAAGCTCCCGGGTGTTGATGTCATAGCTCCAAGCTTGGACGCGTCTGTCCAGCTTGTACAACACAAGGCGCTTGCAGTTCTCAAGAGTTCAATGCATCTCTTTTGCACTCCCAAATTCGCTGCTCGTTCTGCGTGAATGTGTACAATCCCGTTGTTGTCGTTCTTTCATTAGCATGACGATCAGTGTCGGCGTGGAGACACGCGTGGGTCCTCACAAGCCATGGATGACCAAGCTCTCGCTTCAGCTT
The DNA here is from genome assembly GCA_011058865.1 of Didymella keratinophila. Taxonomy (NCBI): domain Eukaryota; kingdom Fungi; phylum Ascomycota; class Dothideomycetes; order Pleosporales; family Didymellaceae; genus Didymella; species Didymella keratinophila. Next base: position 6,898 of record SWKW01000297.1, read on the forward strand.
CGCTAGTGTCAAGCCTTCCGCACACAACAACCGAGAGCATCACTACGGCGCAACAACTGTGCCTGAGACCAAAACTTCTGCGGTGTCTGAAGAGGACAAATGCAACTGTTTTGGGACTCTCGATATGTAGATCATATGTTGTAGCATTTTCATCAAATCAGTCCAGTCGCTTTAGCTCACTTGGGAGAGCGCCAGACTGAAGTTCAGTCATTAAATCTGGAGGTACTGTGTTCGATCCACAGAAGCGACACTAGCTTCGGTGCCTGGTAAGTCCAGGATTTCTCGATTCTTTTTTGCGTTCTTGTTGTCATCTACAAAGCTGCTCTCCGTTCCAGTCATATAGTCAATGAAGCTTGGCGTTGTTTTTGCGTGAAAGGTGGCTCCTTCCCTTCCTTTGCTCGCTACTTAACAAATCGTCATCAACACGAACGACTCTTCATGTGGTCATGAGTGAAATATGGCATCTCTACCCAGCACTTGGTCATACTCCAACATAACACCGTCTGATTGCAATTCATCTCCACTGAATGTGAACTCGCCAAATGGGGACGTGTGCGTCGGCAAACATAACACGGAGGATTACAATCGAAGGCGTTCTGGTTGCATTACAATCATCTGTGGGTCATAGAGCTGGGTTCCTTGTTGCGTATGGTTTTCAAGGCGATCATCGCTCGACTAGAAGTCCCACTTCTTTCTCTCCCTCCTCAACTTTGTCTATCTTGAGTTCCTTCTCCGCTTCAGACTCCCCTTGAACACTCCATTCATCACTGGTACTTTGCCCTTGTTCATGCACCAGCAGCCAGTCTCCAGCACACATTGACCAGTGCACTGGTGGCGCTGATGTGAGCCAACGTTCTCGGCAAGGCGATGTTGGTCAGATAAGCGGGGTAATGTACATGTAGCTTTGCAATGACATGGAAACCCAACAGGTTTACGATCTGCGCGTCATTTGGTGCAAGAATCTGTGCGAGAGCTGCAGCGAGGGCAAATGCTGATCATCGTGTCAGTGGCATGTTCTCAGAGCTTACGTGCTGGAAAGACGCTCACCAGGGAAGTTCTCCATCAGTGCGTAGTGCGCACTCCTCAACCTCAACGGCAGTCCGTCCAGCTTGTGGATGTGCTTCCTGGGATGGTCATTGTCGAGGCCTTCTTCACGTGCCATAGCCTGACCAGCGGCCGAGGCAGCGCCAGACACACCAAATGTCCAGAACAAGTAGAGAGCTGAAAGCGCAGGAATAGCACGTCCTGAGTTGATCGAGTTTACGCCGACGCCAGGAAGAACTTTGATAAGCGCATGTGTCAGGGACTGGACGATCGAGTTTGGCTTTGTCAGGTAGGATGTCAAAGGAACCAAAGCGAGATACATGGGCGCTGCTGCCAGCACAATTGCGCCTGACGGGTTGACTCTGCGAATCTTATCAATCATGTGTCTATGCGAAGGAACTGAGCACGTACACGCCAGTTTCAGCGGCCACGCCCTTTGCTTCTCGCTTCTTATCGTCAGCCATATTTGCTTGCTGTAAGAACAATGTCGCCGTAGGTAGGTATGATCCTCTGAGACATCGAAGGGTTCAGATAAGGTTATATATGCGCATGTAACCGAGTACCGAGTTGTTTGTCAATGACGTGAGACTAGTGTGCGGTTTCCTGATAGGGGAGGAGTATCTGGAATTGTGTACAGAAAAGCGGGGTAGGCGTGATGCATCCGGACGGCTGCTCCCGCCTCCACATGTCCGTCCTTGAAAACCACGCCGCACAAGAGCCTCAATATTAATGCTTCGCTACGCAGCACCGTCTTGAAGGTGGTTCAGAAACGTCTGTGTTGCTCAACCAATGGGACAAACGCTCGTCCTAACAGGAACCGATGCATGCGCGCTTTACAGACATGTGTCCAAGGCAATGCTCGCCCTGACTTCTGAGCAATATTTTTCTTTGCACGAAGCACTTGGAAATAATTCCTGATTTAAGACCTTCCAGCGTCCTGGCATAATCTACGAGCATACAAGTTCAGAGCCTCTCCCTAGATGTGGTGTTTTCAGAGTCGTGCGATGTCGTTTTTCAAGTGAAGCATCAGCTGGCGCCCAGAACCGTTACAAAAGAACCCAGGAATGTACATATTGATTCGCTTGATGAACAGTGCGGTATGGCGATGTTGAGTCACGAGAGGCGATGGCGTTGAAAATATGGTGGATGAAAGTGGTGGAATTGGAGGCGATCTTGCCAAGCGAAGAAATCGGCCAATGAAGGGATCCACCTGGGCACGTGGAACAAACAATACCCTTTTCAGCAATCACTATTCTCCACACCACCCGCTCACGACCTTGACCGCGGCAACAATTGGGATTAGAGTGATTACATTCGTGTCTTCTCCGGTCAGACCTTCGGTCAGCCCATCATGAAGCTCATCCCTGTGCCGCGCTGGATGGACGTGTTTCGTTGAAGAATTGCAGCTCTCCAGCTCTTAATACTTGTTTCGATACGGCCTCACAGCCGCTTTGTGGCTGTTCGGATGGCAGTCAATAACTGCCAGGCAACTGCTTCTACCCCGCTTCATCTCTCTCCAGCCTGATATACCATCCTTGACACCCAGGTTCCTGGACATCGAGTAACGCATGACACTCAACATGCAGCACGCGACTATAAGACAGAATCCGGAAAGTCGATTCGCAGACGGGTTAGGGGAGTACGAGACCCTTTACGGCGGGGGCCTACAGTGGGACTACACTCGATCCTCCAAACTGGTCTCTGCGACAGTTCAAGAGCTCGATGCCTTTCCTCCACCGCCTCCATCGAGGAATCCACAGCGCTTGGTTTCAAGATTTGCTGGAGCATCTTACGACCTTGCAGCGCATGTTCCACAATATAGAAAGCATGCGGAGGGACTCCAGGTTGCGGATGAGGTCCCGCCTCGGACTTCATCACTGGGTTACTCGCCAAATTTTCCTCTTGATGAGAGTCCTACCAGATCAACTATGGGCCATTCTGTATCCTCGCCAAACACTTCACCGGCCGCCGTATCGCCTGAACGTCACGTGCCACTGAGCAGCCCTTGTCGCTCGTCACAAGCCCCAACACTCGTATCTCAATCACCCTCGGATGCGGATATGCCACGGCCGTTGGCGTTCATGAGAGCAGCGACGATGCCTATGACTCCACCCACGTCTTGCTCAAGTAGCAGCGAAAGTGGTATCCGCGACTCGATGGCTTCGCTTGCCCACAGTGAACAACACCCTTTGCCTCTTCGACTGCCGAAGGGCCCAGCCCTGCTGCCAGCAGCTACGCTTTCTCGAATGGGAACCGTGAGAAGCACCACGAGTAGCGGTGTCGGTTCAGCCCGGTTGCGCTCGTCACCCATCGGTTCTCCAAGTAGTCCTTTCTCGAAGCCCCGTTTTTCAGTCGCTGCTTTTACATTAGGCGCATACGAAAACGAGGCAGCAGATATGACACTGGACCAAGCGAAGGCAGAGATCACGCGCCGACTTGAGCAAATGGACATCATAACGAGCAGGAAAGGTTCAACCAGGTTATCCATCATGAAGTTCTCGTTGAAGAGATCGAACACAGCAGGAAGTGGCAACGGAGCGTTCACCCTAGAAAGTCTCAGCCATGTTCTTGAAGAAGTATCGCAAGACGGCAGCCTGTCTCTTGTGAAAGCTGTGGTGGCCATGGGTGCGGATCCTACAGGAAGAACAAAGAAGAGCAAGAACGAGGCGTTGGCTAAGGCAACAGCGGCAGGTCATGCCAGAGTGGTCGACTTTCTGCTCCGCAATGGTGCGAAGTATGGTGACGTCCGCTTGAAAGTCAAGCACACTCCTACCGATTACGCACTTCTATCGGCTGCATACAAAGAACACGCAGAGCTTGCAAGCTGCCTTATAGCATCTCACGGCGCCAATCCTATGACCGAACAGTGGCCACGCGAGATCGAAGACACCCAACACTACTGGGCAGAATCTCGAGTTCGGTTAGCCAAGTCGAGTGTTCTGGACGGGATCTCGCGCTGGCAGAATGTCGAGGTCGGCATGAGCGTTATGAAGTTTATCATGGGCAGTTCTAGATTCGACCCTTCGGCGCTCATCTCCGGGCTTTTTGACAACAAGAGCGAACTGCAGGCCGCCAGCTACCAGTACCGCCCATGGCAAACGACTTATGAGGTCTCAGCACTTGCCTGCTTCTCAAGTGTAGGCTGGGCTGGTAAGTTCTTTAGAGTTTCCTACTTATACAAGCTTAACAATTATCAGATACCGTCGAGGAGATGCTCGCTCTCAAAGGGGCTCCGAAGGATTACGAAAAGGCAGATGATCTTCAACAACATCAAGAGAAGAAGACGTGCTTTGTGACTCCCGTCAACGCGCTTAGTAAGGAAACGTGGCAAAAGAGGCCAGATGATGCACTGCGCATATTGCACTTGCTCGCTGACAGAGGCTTTGACCTGAGCTTGGTTCAGCGCACACATACAGATACCGGGCTGAGAACACCTCTAGGGAGAGCAATCGCGGCAGACGCAGCTCAAGGTGTTGAGCTCATTTTGCAGCACAAGCCCACATTGGTTCGAGAAGAGATTTTCTTCAGGCGGGGCAAAAGAGAGACTAAGGCTTTGCCGTTTGTCGCTGCATTGGCACTGGACAGATTGGAGGTTTCGAGAGTGCTTCTTCGGTCTGGCGCTCATCCCCAAGAGCCCGCAATCGAGGACATGAACATCCTGCAATTTGCAGCGAGCGAGAGCGGCGAGGCAGCAACCACGATGCTAGAAGAGATGCTGCCAATGGCCCCAGAGTTGATCTACGAGGCTCTCGACTTTGCCATCAGACGAAACAAGAAGTCTAATGTACGCGTTGTACTGAATTTCATCTCTGCAGCAGCCAACCGAGGCGAAATTGCAGCCTTACCTCCCGCATACGACTCAGTTTTGCTTTGTACCGATATTGACAAGGATGTGGAGACTAAGTTCAGCTACATCGCGCTCATCGACATGGTGCATCAATGGGACGAAGGCTCCGCTTTGCATCTTCCTCAACTCCCGTCAATCCTCAACGCCATCCGAAAGGACAACTACGCCGGAGTCGAGAAGTTGATGCAGCTCGGCATTGTCGATGGAAGATCGTTGGTGTTGAACAGCAAAGCCCGTCCAACTGGCGAGTCAGACGAGTGGACAGTGTTAGAATGCTGTGAAACCACGAAGAGGAGCTCAGACTGGCTTGCTCTGTTAAGATACCACGGAGCGCCATTGTACTGATGCAATGCTCAAGGTAGATTGACGTTGCGGCGTTCAGATCTTCGTGCTTCATCTTCGGACGGGCGTTGTGTATTTTTGTACTGTTATACTCGTCATGGAGACAGGCGTTATGTTTTTCGTCATGTCTTCAAGGCTGCGTTCCACCCAGGTGGTAGATGAAGTCGCCTGTGACAATCAGTGGTTGTGCGGCTCCTATTCGTTCAAACAGAAAGCACTGCAACTGTGTACCCACCCCCGCTCCACACTAAGCTTACACAGTCTACCATCAGCTGTGCGTAGTACCTGAGGAAGCGGTCCGGCACTTAATCTGGACCGAATCTCCGCTGTGGTCCACAACATTGCAACGAGATGAGCCGAATTGAGAGGACTTTACAAATCAAAACGTGTATATGCGCTCGTATGATGTGAGATCTTGAGCAATGATGTAGTCCTCTGTGCTCTGCAGTATCACTACGTGGCCGCGTTCCCCTTTCAGAAGACCACGCGGGTACACAAAACGGGGTTAGTGCCTGCGCTAAAATCTGACTGGTACCTTGGCCCATTCGCAGCCATCGTTATCACCGGGCCTGCAGCTTCAATACCCTTCAAATCCTTTTTGGACCTGCTGTTCACCCGCGGGGCTGCTGCTCCTAGCAGACCATGCATGATGGGTCAGCCTCTGGCGGTCGAACGATTCCTCCGGTCGACACGCTGAAATGTGTATAAAACAGACCCCATCCGCCATCCGATTGTCCTCAGAACATCATCCGCACCAAGACCGACATATCTGCAGCTTCAACAGAGTATCCTATCTAAATTACCCCAAATTCCCCCAGTCATTCCTCATGGTCGTTGTTGCAGTCGTCGGAGGCACCGGTAGTGTTGGCAAGACAATTGTCGAGGCTTTCAAAGCAGATGGGACCCACGAAGTGATTGTAATCGGCCGCAAAGTAAGTTTTAGAAGCCACCAAAACTCCGAATCGCATTGTTGACAACACAAAGGTCCCTGAAGGAGAGCAGCCTGTCCCGACTTTCGCAGTCGACTATGGTAACATCGATCAAATCGCTCAAGTCCTGGGTGATCATAAGGTCCATACCATAGTGTCCACCATTGTTATGTACGACCCTGCCGCTGCGCAGTCTGAGCGCAACTTGATCGAGGCGGCGGCAAAGTCAGCTACCGTCAAGCGCTTCGTGCAGAGCAACTGGGGGGATAAAACACCCGAAGACGAGTGAGTGGCAGTAAAACCTCTCGGAGATCTTGAGATTCAAGCTGATGTTACTAGGTCACTTCAGATCGCACCTAATCAGTTCCGCGAACAGAGTCTCGAAGTCCTCCGCAAGACGAACCTCGAGTGGACTCAGTTCCACAACGGATTGTTCCTTGACTACTACGGCATGCCACACGTCGAGTCCAGCCTCTCGCCCTTCGTTGTGTTCGTGGATATCGCGCATAGGACTGCTGCGATTCCAGGTAACGGTGATGAGCTAATCAATCTGACTTACACCAAGGATCTGGCCAAGTTCGTCGTGGCATCATTGAGCCTGGAGAAGTGGGATAAGGTCATGCAGGTTTACAGCGACCAAACTTCGGTCAATCAGATCGTGAAGCTGGCTGAAGAGGCGACCGGTAAGGCTTGCATGCCAAAGCGTGATACGATAGGCTGACATGTGCAATAGGCGACAAGTTCAAGGTCTACCGTGAGTCAGCTGAGCAGTTACGTGAGGGCAAAATCACAGAACTACCATCACACCCATATCTGTACCCTTACTTCCCTAAGCCGCTGCTTGAGGGACTGCTGTCGAAGTTCGGCTTGTGGGTCATTCATGGCATCATGAACTTCTCGTTGGAGGGATCGTTGAATGAGAAGTTCCCGGAGATCAAGACGACCAGTGTGAAGGAGATGATTGGCGCTTGGAAGGGTCACTGATAACCCGAGCATGTAGATTCGGCACATATAGGAAGTGGTTGCACGTTGTGAACTTCTCTTGGTGGTTTTGTAGCACGGTAATGCATAGACAACATTCTCAACCTGAGATCGTTCAAACAATCAACACCGGTATGCCTAGACTTGCTAGGCCAGAAGCGAAGGCTGGCTCGTACCCACGATGATTTCTTGTCTATCGATTCCGCCGTGCACTCAGAATCAAACGTCGAGCGTCACCGAGAGGCCCAAATGTCTGCACTCCGCTGAGATTGGCCAAGAGTGCGGTGAAAGAAGCTTTCCTCTCGTCATTTGCTAGGTAGCCAGCTACGAAATTGGCCATACGAGCATGCGAAGCTGATCTTGTGGAACGATGTCCAGTAGATCTACGATGTGCCCAATGTGTATCATGACTTTAAGATTGTCTGGACGCCAGGGCGAAAACGCAGTATGGTAATAGAGCATGGCTGCATGACTCCAGATTAAATTTCTTATCGATGAGGTCGGAGTATTGGGCACCAGCTTGGGCGGCCGAGGAGGATAACCGCAGTCATGATATAGATTCGACATTCTGTTCGCGGTGACTGTCGTGTAGAGGAGTTCCATATCTTTCAGAATGGTTTCCTCGAGTCCGGAAGCGCGCGTAACTCTTGTATTGTCGGCAACAGTACCTTCTCTGTCGATGTAATGTTCGTGGACGTTGCGCCAATCAAGCCAGCGACCGAATTGCGATAACCGACGATTGCTAGACAGGCGTATTTCCGCTTCGCCCACAACAGTTCCTCCGTCGTCAATCTTGGCAAGTACATGAGCGTGAAAACGTCTAAGGCGTGGCGCGTTTCTGGGGGTAGTGCTTGCTATGATGTTGACGAAGATCAAGTATCCAGCACAGAATCAGAAACCGGTCTGCTCAGGTGACCATATATGACTGCAGGGCCGGGGATTAGTCCACAAAGGGTCACTGATCCCTCAGAGTACCGATGCAAACTTGGACTGAGGTTGCCCTCTGTACTTGGGACAAGCTTCAGGAGTGGCCATGATCTCTTCAAACAACTTCATCGCAGCTGGCAGATGCGTGTCCCAAGGAGTGGATTTTCCCATAGCGATTTCGAAGATTATGACCTGAGTGATGCTGTTCAACAAGTCCGCTCTCTCCATAATCGTCGTGCTCATGAGACCTCCATCAAGACTCAACGCTGACACATCCGTGCGAAGACTGTCGAAGCATTTCGCGGTCTCCTCTTCGACCTCGTTCCATCGCAGTTGCTTGCAGACAGTGTGTTCGCGGCCTATTTCCGCATCGCTGAGTGCCATGGTGAAGTAGTAGCATGACAAAGCCAGTGCGACATGGTAGGCAATTCTGTTCTTTCGGAGCAGAAGCAGCAACCAGCTCCGCCCCATGTCGAAGATAGGCGGCTGGTAGAAAGGGAAGATGGCCGGGAAGACATGGTTTATGTACTTCATAACGAAGTTCCACTCGCTAGCCGACGCAAGTTCCAGTGTATCAGAACGGTGATGCTGCTGGTAGCTCCATGGCGATGTGTTCACCAGGGTTGTTTCTTCAACCAGTGTCGTAGTCCTACTCGGTACGGAGGTTGGGTCACCTGGTTTTGTAGACTGTGCATTGGTAGAGCTGGCGGCGATTGGCGACATCAGGAGTAACGACCTTGTTGGTTTGTGCTTGCTCCCTTCTGTGCGCAGCGTGCTGCTTGATTGCTTCCTTGAGTGGTGCTGCTTTCTGCTTCTGCAGTGCCCCACCATCCATCCAAGAAGGCTTTGGTTCCGTACTGACACTCGATGTTGAGGTTGGCGCAGTCACCACACGTTGGTAGACTCTCGTTATTATTGTTTGCAAAATACCATACCCCCCCCCCCCCCCCCCCCCCCCCCCCCCCCCCCCCCCCCCCCCCCCCCGCCCGCTTCCACAAACA
>SWKW01000298.1:0-18723 GCA_011058865.1 Didymella keratinophila
GCAGTTGCTGTCTAGATAAACTTACTTTAGACGCCTCTCACAGCGGCAGGTGGGTCCGGCAGACGTGTCCCGTAGCCCTGTGAACCAGATCTTCCGACGCAACCATGGGCGGGTGCGTCATCACAGAATGTTTCACGGCATTGTGGGACGAGATGCGCTAAGCTTGATTCATAAATTCTATTGGGGGCGCTAGGCTAAATCGAAAGGGCAAGCACGCAAGGCCTGGCACTAACACTTTGTCATCTTATCATTGGACCTTCCTCGATTCTGCCTCGAGAAAGGATTTTCTCGCCACTGCGGTGGGGACTTCAAGCTTGGCGGTCACGTGGTGTCCAGTGTTTCCGCCTCAAGACTCCACCTTGCCATGGAATGTTTGCGTTGCCGCGATAAGCAGTCATATGCGTTCATGGCCATGAGCAATTACACGAAGCACTTCATTCCCCTTGAGTCGAATCCTGATGTCTTTACCCTACTCATTCACCAGCTTGGAGTCTCCGAGGCTTTGTCATTCCAAGAGATTTTCTCTCTCGATGACGTGGCATTCCTTCCGCGCCCAGCATTAGCACTCATTCTTATTTTCCCTACCTCAGAGACCTACGAAACCAACAAATCTGTTGAAGATGCAAATCGAGAAGAGAACGCTGGACCTGACACGGATGGTACTATCTGGTTCAAACAGACAATCAATAATGCTTGTGGCCTTTATGCCATTCTCCATGCCGTCTGCAACGGGGACGCAGCAAGCTTCATCGGTAAGTTTATTTACGTTGGAAGAATTGTATCTGATATGTCCGCTATTAGAACCAGACTCCTTGCTCGCGGAACTTCTTCGTCATCGAAATCTACCACCGCAAGACTTGGCACGAATCCTAGAGGCTTCCGCAAGGCTAGAAGAAATGTACAGCGATGCTGCTGTGCGGGGCGACAGTAATGTGCCGGAAGACGCGGAAGAGGATGTCGATTACCACTACGTTTGCTTTGTCAAAAATAGATCCGCCCGTATCCTCGAGCTCGATGGTGACAGGAAAGGCCCAATCGATAGAGGAGTACTGTCGAACCATGAAGATGATATGCTCAGTGAGGCTAGCAAGGATGTTGTGCGAAGGTACTTCGAACGAGAGCGAGGTCAAAACCTCGGGTTCAGCCTCATGGCTCTTGTCAGGACTGCGTAAAGCTAGGCCTGATTTCTCGGCTTGATCTATTTGGTCTCGGTCATATTTCGTAGCAACAGCGATTTTGCAGGAGCGCGATCATTGTATCGCTAGCTCCTGCACAAACCGCTAGATCGAGCGCCGAGCAACCTGTGTCAGTGACCGCACCCAAGTCAGGACGCTCCTGTGCAATTTCCACCGCGATGTCATATAGATCCCAGGAAGCCGCTACATGCATTGCAGTCCATTGCTCGTCATCTTTGGCATTGACGTCAACCCCTGCTCTGAGCAAGGTCCTCACAACCTCTCGAGACCGCCTCGAACTTGGTCCAGCAACAGCAAGATGTAGAAGCGGCGATATGCCTTTGACTGAACGTCTTGACTGATTGGGATCCGCGCCAAATTCTATCAGCACTCTGGCAGCATCTCCCCAGCCATATTCACACGCCCAAGCCAAGGGGCTTCTACCTCGTCGATCCGGGCGATCAATGAAGCTAGCAAGTTCACCGTGAGCGTTCAGTGATCTCAGAGAGTCGGGTAGGCTGATGTCATCGTCACTGAGCTTCAGTAGGACACGATGTACTCCTGTGAAGTCACGACTTGCCCTGTATTCTGTCCAGAGATCATTTGTGTCTGAATTAAAAAGGATGGCGATATCAGCGACAGCTGACATCATATCCGAGGAAGAGTGATCTCCAATTGCTCTGGCACACAGAATGTTGTCCAGCAAAGTTTCTTTTGGTGTGCTGGGCTCACGTTAGCAAGGTCGCACAAACGGAGTCTTTGTGTACCAACTTTCCAATCTCATCGCACCAGATCGTGTTAACACTCAGGTCTAAAAGAGCCTTACACATGTGGAAGGAGACAGCAGGGCCGTGACCCCTCCAGCAGTAGTAAGAAGCATACTGTTGTCACAGTCAGACGACCTGATGGCGCCACGATTGAAGTACTCACATATAGAAGTCCGAGTCCATACGGATCGACTGCATCGATTGAAGCTTTTCCACTCGCAAGCAGCGCCCTCGTACCGTCAATATCGCCACTTTGCACCAAGGAGAATATCGCCGACTCATACGGTAGCAAGACAGGCATGCGAACAAAGACTTGCTGCGACGCGTATGGAAACTTTGTTCCGTGCACAGTCGCATTTTTATGCATTTCATCAGCCAAATCCATACGTGCATGTGGATTCGCCAAAAAGAAGCTGTTGAATCTTCTTCCAGACTTCTCGATATCCCAGCCACAGAGCACAGCATTGACTATGTCGTTTGGATCACTTTCTTCTACCTGGGCAAAAGTTTGTAGCCACTCATCTTGTGCAGAGACGTTGACGTGCTCCGACATCGTCGTCGAGTTCTGAATGCATGCTCTGCTCCTGGGGCGTGCGAGGCCCAGCGAAGAAGCGCTGTAAAGATTTGCACTTTGTCCAGATCTGGGTTCTTTGATTTGTCGAGATCGGGGCTGGTTTCGCAAGACCTCATCTGATTGATGCAGTTCTTCCTCGATACTGTGAGCTGCATTCCAGACTTGCGCACTTATAACGGCTCGCCTAGACTTGGCATAGCTGATACGGTCTGTTTCTGGTGACTGATTGCTCCGTTTCGCCGAAGAGTGGGAAACATTGCCCAGGATTCGTGACGAATTTGGGGTAGTGTTATTGTTCAGGCTCAGTGAGTCTACATCAGTCGGATTCGTCCGGGTCCCATTATGTTCCTGGTTTGGCTGAAAGCTCGAACTGAAGCGCCGGCTCCCGAGATTATCAAAGGACTGGGGACACCATCCGTAAGCAACCTCGCAGTCGGCCTTTGCGTGACGACTACAGCCGTCGTCGGCGAGACCTGCTGTACCCGATTGCAGGGACGTCGGAGATGGCGTGTCAATCCGAGGTGATTGCAATGCACTCGTACGTAACAGCGCATCACTGGAGGCGCTCTCTGTTTTGGACACACCATGGATGTAATTTGCTGGTAAGGGTTTTGGGAAGCAGGTAGTACACGCGAAGTTGTAACCAAGGTCATTGTGAATATTTTCGAGACTGCTTCTGTTAGACGCTGGCCAGCTCGGGCGCAAGTGTACAGACCTTGGCGATACATCTGATTGATAGAGCCTCTCCGCGAGCAGATTTGCGAGGCATATACCTCTGCTCCATCCGCGGCAGTCTGGGCGAGTGTTCAAACCTATCAATTGCTCCACCCAATAGTCTTGGGAAATCTTCGTCATTGTTTGGTAGTGCTTGCGACAACGGGGCCCAACTATCATCTCTCAGCGAAAGGACACTTTAACAAAAGGTGAAGCACTTACACGTGATGAGTAAGTCCGTAGCTCGCACTGGCTCCAGGCCCGCATTAACAAGATCGTTGAGTATTGCGTGAAAGGTCAGCGCACCGTTGCAGATGGCTCTTACCACTGCATCTGACTGTGTTCCGAATTGTGTTTTAATAATTGCGTCCAGAGCAAGCGCCTGAACCGGTCGAAGGTCTTGCACTCTCATCTTCCTCCAGCTTGACAGGAGCGATGCATGGCTGAACGAGAGATTCAGGTGTATCCGCTTTTCAATATCCTCCAGCTTGCTCTCTCTCAATACTTTCGCACACGCTTTTTGTCCAGGGACAGGTACCTCTACAGCCGGCCACACCCCATTGGAGATGCAGAAGTCTGCATTCTGCCTCGGCGTCCAACTCTCGCTCGTCTGCGACTGCCACTTCGATGTTTTGCGTATCTGCGGGGAAGGGTCGTACAATTCGATTTGCATCGCGTCTGTTCCGTGGCCGGCGTTGCTGCGCGACGGGCTGCTCGTGGTTGCGGCGCCGCGGGACCGCGCAGAGCGAAGCTTGGACCAGCTTCCGTCGGTTGGTCCGTGACGCGTACGACCCCACGATGCGGGCACACGGTTCTGACGCCCATATCTCCAACACCATCCATAGCTCAACGCGCATCAACGATGGCAGAGACAGAGGTCTGGCGGGATGCGTGATGTTCATGATGTTCAGAGAGATGAGGACTTTCCACTCGGCATCTTGGTATTTCTTGACGGCCTCGCGGTATCGTTTGAACTCGTATACTTCAGCGTTGAAGTACTTGACAGTCTCATAGGACACCATCGAGTCATTCCTATTGCTGTCAGTGTGTTGATGCGAAAGGAAGACAAGGCGACTTACTTGACGGCGTCTTCCTCATGATCGGCGTTGACCATCTCGCGGCGGATTTCAGCGCGCCACTGTGCCATCCGGATCGTCAAGTAGATGTACCCAAATGTCACAATGGCAATCACTAGCGCGTAGTATGCATCGTACTTGACCAAGAAGTAGCCGATAGCAGCGCCGAGATCCAACAGCATTGGCACTACTGAGAAGGTCACCTGCTCAAGGAAAGTGTTGATAGAACTTCCCTTTCCAAGTGCTGAAAGCCACTCACCTGTCTTCTTACCGAGGTGGAAATCCAGGCTAAGACTGTGCACGTGCTCAAATGAGGCAACTGACAGTTCCCGGTACGAGTATTGAGACACGGGTATCCAAAGCGCTGATCGCGCGGCTCCAAGCACACCATTGGTTCCTTGGAGAAAACGAAATCCGATGAATAGGCAGATGGCGGTCCAAGGGTTGCCGTTGATCGGGTGCTCGAGACGGTCGACAATACGACCCAGCTGATCAGGAACGAGCAGGTTGATCACACGCTGAGCTAGGACCAGGATGAAGCACATGATTACCATGACCTGCAGCTTGCGATCTTTTGAAGGCCAGAGGTAGGGGAAAAAGACGCCGTAGCCCTTGATGTACTCCCACCAGCTGCGAGTCGGTGCACCAGTCGGTCTGCTCCAGGCAGGCGGCGCGCCCTCGGTGTGCTGGTGCTTGCCGCCGACCGGATGAACTGAGCCATATGACCCATTCCCATTCACTCCGTTTGCGTGTCCGTTCTCTGCGCGCTCGGCGCCGTTGCCCAGAAGTGAGGTGCTCTCCTCCGGAGCTCCCTGCTCTTGCGCCTTCCTCGCTTGTGGCAAAACGACGAATACAAGGTAGAATCCGATCAGTGCGAGCAGGAGGACTATGCGCAGCAAATCAATGGCGACTTCGGCTGCCTCCCACTCGGTCATGTAAAATCGCAGCTTTGGGTTTTCGGGACGGCCGGCGGTCGGCTGGTAGTGAGCGTGGGTGTAGAGAGCGAGCGAGCCGGCCACGAGAATGATCTCGAAGACCAGGCCTACGACCCATGTCGAGAGGTGAGTGGCGGTCGGCGAAGGCTTGGAGTCGAGGAGGGAGATGAGAAACAGACTGTAGACGAAAAACGAGCCAACGAGGTAGATCTAGGGCGTCTCTGTTAGCCAGGGCCATTCCCACGTTGCTTGCTCAAGAGCAGACCTACCACGACTGACTGGCCGCACCACCAGTGTTCGCTCTGCTTAGCGAGTGCCTGTGCAATCACCAGCACTGAGTTCCCGAAGAAGGTCAATGCAGTAGCCAGCGAGAACCATTCGAAGACTCGCTTTTGTGTCTGTGTAACGTCATCGACGACCGTCTTCTTGATGAAGTTGCGGGTGGGGTCGGTTGCGGGCAGTTGCTTGCCTCCGGGACCGGTCGCGGTAGGTTGGACGATCTTAAGATCAGTTTTCGAAGCGGCTATGCTGCGGATAGTGAAGGCGGCCAGGAAGAACACGAGCATAAACAGCGGGTTGGCATATTGGAGGGTGGTGAGGGCACTGTGGACTGTTGAAGCGTGCTTCCAGCGCGGCTGGCGAACGTCCTCAATGATGTCGTAGACGCGCTCTGCAGGCATGATAAGTTGTTTGGGGCTCGCGAGGGACACTGCAAAGTATTTGCGCGAAAACGACCGGGGGGGTATTCTTCTGAGGACCAAGCTGAGGACTGACGAAAGGCAGATCTGGCACTTATTGCAGGAAACGATGGTGTGGAGAGGTCTGCATAGAGTGTCTTGAGAGTGGCGCAAATTCAAACGCGATGCGGAACACAAGCCTCAACAATGGCGCACGTGGGATCGTTGGCATCAGATTATGAGGAGCTACGTCTCAAATGTGCTCTACGCGCAGTGAGACTTATCTTCTAGCTCAGCAAAGATGCATCTCAGCGCCAGGAGTGACGGAGACATGGAGGACAAAGGTCCCGTAATCATTTGGGAACAGTCAATTCATACAAGCTCGTCTGTCTTAGTCGCAGCCTCACCTGTGCGACGAGAGACGCAGGAAGAGCAGAAAAACAGACCATTGAGTAGGTCGGCCTTCCGGACTGTAACTTCTCCATGGGCTCCGTCGAGTGCAGTCCGCTAGGCTCGATTTGTGAAATCTCATGGGTACACGCTAGGCTCCATCTGGGAAATCTCATGGGTACACGCTAGGCTCGATTTGTGAAATCTCATGGGTACACGCTAGGCTCCATCTGGGAAATCTCATGGGTGCACTGTGCTGGGTTCCGACTCGGTCGGCTTGCACGAATTTGACGGCTGAAAAGGACGTGCTTCGTCGTCATTCGAAGGCAGAATACTCGATCCACTCTTACGCATGCACGACACGGGTGTCTCGCATGATCTCGTGGGCTCACCGGTTGCCTTCTCTCCAAAGCTCACTTCTGTGTTTGCCTTGTCTGCTTGTGCAACAGATTGAATCGGCTTGGGGCAAAGTTATGCCGTACACAAGACTACCACCGCCAATAGGCCCGGGCCGGTCCCGGCCACCTCGTACGTCCTCTTCTTGATCTGCTGTATTCTGATTCCCTAACGTCTTCCAGTTTCTCACAGTACAGATGTCAGTCGAGACGGAACATACTTTCGCCCATACAATGTCGCAAATAGCTCTAGACCTAGTATCAGTGCCGACGTCAACCCTCAACCACCACCCATGGATCATGGAGGCCACCAGAGTCCATGGCATCATCCAAATGGCCACATGTCCAACGGCTACAGCCACTCCATAAGCCCTACACACCATAACAATGGGCAGCCGTTCCAACCGCCGCCTCCACCAGCTGCCCCGTACGACCAAGGCCCCTATGCACAGAGCCCTTACGTGGGGCAGTACGCAGGCGCAGCTGGCCAGCAAGTACGGCGCAAACAGGTTCGCGCTACGCAAGCTTGCAACCACTGTCGAACACGAAAGCAGAAGTGCGACGAAGCCAGGCCATGCCAGTTCTGTAGGGAAAACAGCTTTGATTGCCAGTACAAGGACGTACCACCTCCAAAGTATGTGGCAACTCATCGGGCAAATGGCATTCACTGACACTTAACAGGCAAGATCGAAGCATGATGCAGCTTCAGGAGAGCGTGAACGACATCGGTGACGTGCTCAAGAACCTCGTAGGAGAGTTCACTTCGTGGAGACAGAGTGTTGAGAGCAGACTTCCTCTGGTTCAACCCTCCAACCAGATCTCGAGCAGTATGAAAACAGAATCGCCCAACCTTCGACACTCGCAGATGTCTCCATCAGCCTCGCAAGTCATGACTCCCATCAAGCAGGAGTCGATGTTCGCTCCGCCACAGCAGCCAGCCACTCCGGCTGAGAGCGTCAGAAGCGAACACAGCGGCGGCACAGGACTGCCGCCCAAGGAGAAGAGCGGATTGCAGAGTGACCACACTACTCCTGCACACAAGCTGTTCGAAGAATGGCATTCGATGGCAGCCTTCTGCCGTAACGTTGACTACATTGAGAAGCTGATCGAAGGCGGCCATGATGTCTCCGACTACCCAATGCTACTCGAGCAAGATCGAGGCCTGCTCCGCGTTTGGGGTGTCGGTGAAGGACAGGATCTCAACGATGGTGCCCAAGGCCCAGGCAGCCCTGACAGTGGTGGCGACGGAGACGCCTCTTCCCCTGCACCTGGCAAGGAAGGCCTATGGGGCTTCCCACCTGCTGATACCTCTAGTCCGGTAACCGATGGTCCTACCAGCCACCCAAAAGAAAACGATGGTGGTCTT
Organism: Didymella keratinophila; assembly: GCA_011058865.1. Taxonomy (NCBI): domain Eukaryota; kingdom Fungi; phylum Ascomycota; class Dothideomycetes; order Pleosporales; family Didymellaceae; genus Didymella; species Didymella keratinophila. The sequence continues at coordinate 8,070 of SWKW01000298.1, forward strand.
GGCCCAGACAGCAGGCCAGACTTCCGATCCGCTGTCTTATGGGAATTGTACGACTCGTACATTGAGAACATCCACAAATTGCATCCATTCATGAACGCTAGTAAGCTCAGAAGAATGGTTAAGGAGTTCAGTGAGCAGTACAGCCCGGACTTCAACGGCAAGCACGCTGGATCGCCGGCTGCCAGTTCGCTAGGTCTTCATCAAGGCCTGAAGCGGAAGCGATCTGGCAGTGCGTACGGCGAGCCTTGGTCGTCCAAGGGCGCTATCGAACGTTCTCTGCGTAACGCTCTTGTTCTTCTTGTGCTTGCACTTGGCAAGGTTTGCACGCACCACGATCCACTGCCTTCGCCCCAGAGTGACAAGATGTCGCACGCAAATGGCGGTTGGGGTGTCCATGCAAACGGCAGCTTCAACAGCGACACTTCCGATGACAATCGACCAAGGAACGTCGACATTCTTCCCGGCATGGGCTACTTTGCTTACGCAACCGACATCCTCGGAAACCAGCAGGGCGGTAACACAGTGGCACACGCACAGGCAATGATCCTTGCCGCGCTCTACTTGAGTCAGTTCGCTCGCGTCCTGGAGAGCTGGAGCTGGATCAACAACGCCTGCCGTGTCGTCCTCGTCCTTATCAAGGCAGACTACCAGAAGCTCGACAGAAACTGGTGCCTGGAGAACAAGGCTTCCTTGCCACCCAAAGAACGCTACAGGCTCAATATTGTTATATGTCTATACTGGACAAGTCTCCAGCTCGAGTCAGATATCTTGGCCGAGATGAGCACGCTGCCTCCCAGTAGAATCTCGGATTTCCAAAGCGAGATCGCTTACCCCGACGGTGTCTATGAATCGGTCCCTATCGAATCTGGAATCATGTTTGCCGACCCGCAAACACAGGAAGGCTCCATGCTCATGTACTCGAGTCAGATCTGGCTTCGTGTTATACTCAACGAGGCACACAACATGTTGTATGGCAGAAGTAAGTGTCACCCACTCTCTCATTTCTAACAGTTCTGACAACAACAGACGCCCGCCGTAGCTTCGACACCCACAACATCAAGGAGGTCGCACACCGCGCGACAGCACATGTACGCATTCTGGAAGACTGGAGACGAGTACTGCCGCCTACGTTGGCTTGGAATGACGACGACCCACCTGCCACTGACATTAACGTCGCACGTCTGCGTGCCAAGTACTACGGAGCGATTTATGTGATCTTGCGCCCCTACCTGCGCATCGCAAACCACTTCATCGACTTTCCTCCAACAAGAGCAAACGCACGGGCCTCTCATCACAACTCTCCTGCGCCGACATCCGGCGGATCATCCAACCGGAACGTGCATCTCCTGGTCGACTTGTCGGACGATCAGAGGAGTATTATTGGAGTTGCTGTCAAGTGCATCAATGCCGCAATTCAGAGTACGATTGCCTTTGACCGCGTTGGTGCTCTTCCCGGAAGCAAGTACGTAAAGTTTGACGCCAACGCTCGTACTCGTCGCTTGGTAGTGACGAACATCTTTGGCACCATGCATGCGTAAGTCAACGTTTAACACGATGAAATTGCGCTTGTCACTAACGGTCGGTAGTCAATTTGGAAACATGCTTGTCCTGGCGGCAGTCTTCAAGTCTCAACTTTGCAGATACCTACCACGTGACACACAGCTCACGAAGAACAATCTCACCCTGCTCATGGACCGAACCTGCAAGGTTCTTGGCGAAATTGCCCCGAACTCCCCAATCCTGGAGATGGACCTCAAGATCCTACAGAACGTTCGGAAGCAGCTTGACCTGTACCCGTGAGTATTGGGCCCGTACTTTGCGTTCAAGCTAGAGCAAGAGGCGCAATCGCTTTGGGTGATCGTGTCTCGTTTCGATGACTTCGCTCAAACGATGATTTTATTAAACTTTACTAGTTAAGAATGACATGATATCTCATTGACCGCTACCACCCCAATATGCCCCCCATGTTGCACAACAGCTTTTGTCACACTCAGACCACACAACTCAACCCAGGTGCCACGCTTCAGACGAACTTGCTGTCCCAAGCGGCTCAAAAGCATAAGAAAGGATTTAGTTGCCTTGTCTTGAACCACAGGGCCCAGCTCCGTGGCTACCTTCGCTAGACTCCTGAGAAGATCTCGACACTCTGTTCGGAGCGGCCCACTGCAGGAAGGATTCCATCCAAACGCGGTTAAGTGATTGGTAATGTTGAAAAGAGAAGCCGAAGTTGGATCGATAGATCCTAAGCGCGGCAGGTAAATCCTAACCTGCATCACGGCTCCAAAATCTGAGACATGAACCCCAAGTTCCAACGTCCATATCGTATGAGGAACAGGGGCAGGGTCACGAGCACGTATACATGCTACAGACGCATCGGTTCTCTGGTACTCCTGAAGACTATCTGGTGCTTGAGTGCGCCGAGGCGGAAGCAAGCTTTCAGGTACCTGCGCCCGCTGAGATAGAGCCAAGCTGCCTTTAGGCGGCCTTTCCTGTGAAGATCTCCGTGATGCAGCTCGTCTTCCTCGGCGTGTTTTTGCGGTCTTCGCTTTTGGCGACTTGCGTGTGCGATCAAACGTGCAGTCGCATTGTATCTTTGTACAACGTTCGCACTTGCTGTCAGTTCCAGGGATGCAGCGTGCCTTCGATTTATTGCACCTGTCAAGTCATCAGAGGTCAGTGACTACGGCTTGATGTGATAGACAAAGTCAGGGGCTCACCCATCGCAGGCTTCCTTGCACCGAGCTGGCATGGTAATACCCTCGTGAAACACATAAACGCGTTGTGTGTTCATGATTAGAGACACCAGTTTCGCTGTAGATATGCTCAGTGGTGCTCAGATAAATCAGCGGCGGTTCGAGGTGGTTTAGTAGTTTGCATGTGGGTGATCTTTGGTTAAATTAGGAGCTTGTATGCTGACAGGGATTTCAGTCTCTGACGCCACAAGCCGATGCAGAAGCGACCGACTCCAATTTGGGTCTGGTTTTGAATCCGTGCTTTGCGAGGACGGCACGTCGGGCACATGCACGTTGTCGGGGTGCGGCACTTGCCTAAACCTTTTGGTAACTGTAAGATCGTTGCTAAACAGCGTAAAGATCGATTATTGAAATCACGGATGTTAGGTTTTTAAAAACACAAAGAAGAGACGGACCGCTACGATCACGAGACGCTGCTTTCATAGTGCCCATATCAATCATAACAAGAACTCGTACCGCTATTAACGCATTTATAATACTCGTCTATGGTATTTAGCGGCTAGCAGCTGCTCCATCGGAGGTCCAGTATACACAGGATGCTGACAACCTGCTTTGCTTTGGTGAAGCCTCCAGGCAACGACGTAGTTCAAACTACCGACGACGGCTTCGATTTTACATTCACGACCAGAGCACAGTTTGTCAAAACTGATGTCGCCTTGTATAAACCGACATATTTGGCCACTGCGTACCAGGATCCTCCGTGTCTTGACACCAACATCTGGTCTCGCCTCAAGAGATTCAATCCACATAACAGTGTCTTCTGCAGCGATGACAGTGCTCTCATGCATTTTAGATGACGGTTCATGATTAGTCGCGGATCCGGATGGAGAGGGCTGGGGGCGTCGTGGCTCATAGACGCTTGACTGAGCGATATGGCATCCCACTGGCGGTTTCCTGATCGAGCTGGGAGCAGCCGAGGCTTTGATCGCCGCAGTGAGCCTAATAGAGACTGCCCACATGGTAGGCACTTACCACGTTTGCTCCTTTTGCGAGCACGACCTGGTGGGTATATTCCGCTGCCGAAGTGCGCTGCATCGTCATCGGCTGGTGTGTTGCATTACTGTACGTCTTTCTATCATTGATATCGTTGGTGATGGAGTTGTGACGCCTCGTTTGGTCCTTTCGGAGGCGATCAGCTCGACGATTGCCAACTTCGGGTGATAGACATCCAAGCAGTGGGTGCAGCCAGCCTGAAAACTGTTCGAGCCAGATAGTGACTGCAGCTTTACCCTCTTTGTTGAGCTCTGCTACCTTCCTCAAGTTCTTACGTAAGCTTACTATACTTGCTTTCGGGAAATATCCGTCTGAACTCGCCGACTTCGAAATTGAGTGGCAGGTATTCATGCACTTTCCAATCTTGACATCTCTTGTAATCACGAGCCATGTTGACCCTCACGTAGATGTTTCGGTCTTGGCGAAAGACGGCGAGAATCTTTCGAGGATCGCCAAGTGACTCGTCTTCCAATCGGACTATGTGCTTGAGAGATGATGTGCACGATCAAGGAGATACACGAAATTACTGCAATAGGTAGTGGAGAAGGGCAGACAACAATGAGGCTACCGCCGGTACAGCATATGAACCCAGAGAGCAGTCGTCTAGCTAAACCCAGCTCTCACAACCCTCACATACGCCTGAAGAGATCCAGGTCTCCAGTTCTGGTAGATCATCGTCTTGTTTGGCACTGACCGTCACGTGCATCTCAGTAGTAACATGTACTGCACCGGCGTCGGCGCTGGGGGACGCAGATACGGTTGTGGAATTGCGCTCGTAGGTGGGCTGCTGGGAAGGAGTCGAGTATTTTGGTGCTGGTGGAAGCAATGGCGAGGGCAGATGAGATTCTTCTGACTTGCGTGTGTGTTGCCCTAAGCTCGCGCTCCGCGTATCCCATTTAGATAATTGCATTGTTACTGGGCTTGATGGCTGCGAGTGCCCTCTCTCGAGATTGGGTCGGGTCTTTTCAAATACCTTGGAAGACTTCAATAGACGCAGTAATACGGGAATGAGGTTGGTGGTGGTGACCAAGATGACATTGGCCTGATTATGTTAGTCGCATACCCACCGACTGGTGCATTGCTCACCTGTAGAAGCTGATTAGCGTCTAGGATGGCGGTCAGAGATACAAGACCGCAGATGTTCAGAAAGCCGTAGATCCCGACAGCGATCGGCCTCAGTCCTGTGTCGAAATTGCTGAACCAAGTCCTCAAGAACGCTACGAGCAGGGAGGTCGGCACAAGGAACGATGCCCCGAACAGGAGGCTTGTCCCGCTGCCTTTGTCGAGAACCAAAAGCACAAAGCCCAGTATGTGAACGACGAAGGTGAGTACAGCAACACAGCAGAACATCGCTTGCAGCGCTGAATTGATGCAAACAACTTCGAGACACATGCTCATCTATCGAACCGTCAGCGATGAGTACCTAAGATGACTAGGCACTGACTGCAATAGCCATCCCCTCAAGCAATGCATTCTCCAACAGTAGCTGGAATGCGACGTGTCGCCATGTGAGGGACGATGGAATCTGCCAGACACAGAAGAAGGCGATAGCAATGAGGCAATGTCCAACAAAGTAGCCCGTCGTAAGATTGCGGAGGCGTGCTCGGAGTTCATGATGGTATTGGATTAAGCACGCCTGCACAAGGCCGAGAAGAGCGGTGAAGCCAGCGAAGATTGCCCCTGCGTGGCTTAAGTCAAGCATCGTGAGTTGTGATTTGCTAAGAGGAGAAGAAGGCAAAGGGGCAGACCGGTGAAGGATGGAAGAGCGGTAAGGTGTTGGACTGGACATCCTCGCAGCCTGATGGGAGCACGCATATAAGGAATCGAGCAACGCCTGCATGCGTGCAATGCTGATATGCTCAAGCCTGCATGCTAGGACATCGCGACTAACTTCTCGAGTACATGTTGGATGCAAAGACGCTGTGACTTCTGGATTCAGGAAGCATACTCAGTTGTGATTTGCACTATTGATGTGATAGGGGGCATGATTGGCGCTGCTTCTCTGAAGAATAAGATAGCAGTCCCCTATTCGTGCCAATGTCGTCCGGGGCAGACGCAAATAAGCCTTAGGCGTTGAATGTGGCCGGGTTTGTCAATACAGCAAGACGAGTTCTCGCGTAGACATAGTGGGGTCCTACGCCAATTTACCCGAGACTAATGCAGGAGTCTGGTATCGTCACAATCGTACGAAGGCGGTCCGAGCAATCTCAGCTGAAATTGCTCGGACCGCCATGCAATCTTAAAGTTATGTGCGTCTTTTCGTCATGCCCTCTTTCACCAACCCACGAGCAATGGACGTCCGGACAGTTATTGAACTCCTGGAGAAGGAGGACCCGACATCGGCCATAGAAGACATTTTACGCAAACCTGCTGTGAGTAACTTCTTGATCTCGTTATCGCAGCACTGATCAATGAAGTTCGATGCCGTTCGGAAGGCTGCAGTTGCCTCCAAGAACAGAAGCGAAAGATCGCGAGAAGCAAGTAAAGCAGTTGTTGTCTCCGAAGGAGATCTTCGTCGCCGAGAAGCGATCACTAGATTATGTCATAAATGGGAGCACGAGCCCGCGTCTTTCCTCAGTTCATGGTGTATACCATATGAAGACTCAGCTGAAGCAACAAGATTTCCCCAAGACCAAAGCGAAACTCGCCATCTGGGAACAGGACTCCCGCCACAGGTAGTCCAAGACGATGACGAATGCACTGGCGCGAGTTCCGATCAAGCAAAGACAAAGAAGGTACTCCTAGGGTTTGTTAAGCAGCTACGTAAGAGCGAGTCGCACAGGATAGAAGATTCTATTCTCTGGGTCATATATGCGGTGTCCTTACGCGATGCTGTTATGTTACAGTCTAAAGGCAGTATGCAACTACATGATGCTCTACCGGCCAAAGGATTAGCAGGCAGCATCGCCGGTGCTTGGAAGGAGCTAACTAGCGAAGCATTGAGTCGTCAAATGCAAGAAGAGCTGGTCGCTTATGTCAAAGATGGTCAACGTTATTCCGCCATGGCCGAGGTAATCGGAGAAGGCGTATGGCTTCTGCTCTCTCGAGAGATAGTGGAGAAACGGCAAGGATATACTTGGAAGCCTAGGAAACGTTCTAACTGATGATAGGTGGAGAAGAGCCAGGGCCTCTGCAGAATCCTTTGCACCGCTCAAGAGAGCTTTCGCTTCCTTTCAAGATGCGGCTTGTGCGACGAGAGCCGCAAGAAGCATTCGCGGTTTCCTGTCAAGGCAATACCATGCTAAGTCTGCAAAACGAAAGGATGCGGTAGACCACAGCACGCATCGGCCGCGGAAGAGATCTAGACCGTGGTCAAACATCTCGCAGACCTTGACAGGCCAGAACAGAACGTCGCGTGCTTCGCCTCCGCGTGTGTACGAAAGCGGCAACTGTGCGATGGGGACTGCGACAGATACAAACACCACATGGGTTATAGAACCAACGCCTCAACATAACCCTGAGAGCATGCCAAGTCTGAACTCCACACATACGCTGCGGGGACGCACGCCACGAACTTCGCTAACAGCTGTGCAGGCCAATTAGTACCACTAGATCCGAGAGCATGGCGCTCGACCACGGATCAATGCAATACCATCAGCCCCCCCGAACCAATCAATCACTCGCTTCCAACACCGAATCAAGACATCTGGTATAGTATGTATACCCTTGAAGGCACAACGCAGGTGTGTGAACCAGAAATCTGGAGACAGAATCACATAGAAGTTCAGCATGCGGCTCTGACTAAAGACCCCATCATATCCAATCCTTTACTGCCAATAGAAGATACTGTTTGGCAGGGCATTTTTGGGGTGTCTTCATATCATTCCTCAGAATTCGACTCTTCAATCGGAACGCAGTCTCAGGGTCTGACCAGATCGGCGTAGTTGGAAGGATACAGAATTTCAATTGGTACCTCATAGTAGGAACAAAACCTGCGACTCATGCTTCCCTTTCAGAAATTGCAAGAAATTCTACATTGCCCTGGATGTAAGCTGGTTCTGGGCATCGAAACACCTTTGGAGCTTCGAACTTGAGCCACTTTTGACCGTCCCATATGAATCCTTGATCAGCCCCTATGGACCGTAGGGGAAGAAGATGCTGATTCTTCGCTGTTCCTGTCCGTCCTCCGCTTGAGTTTTTGGTTTGCAGGATCGCAAAGGCGCCATGACCCTGTAAGTTGTGAGATACCGCGCAGTAGCAGTATTGAGAACGTACCTGGAAAGATAGTTTATCCTTGATCTCATCCCATACGGGGGCGATAGCACGCTCCCACAGATCCGGATAAGCACATGCATTGAAGTATGTCACATCCTTGTACTGGATGTTCTTGCTCGTCCGCTCGCACTCTTCCAGCCAGCTGACGATTGTTTGAATCCAACCCGCTGCGCTCCCTTCCAGCGTCCCAATCTCTATCACCTCGACAGCCATGCGGTGAAGGGATATATCGAGTCCAAGAGTATTATCGTACCCGGTTCAAAGTTGAAGAGTGTGTGTATTCCGGTCCACGGATCCGGTCAAAATCTTTCTTCAGAAGTCAGCTCTTTTCACGACATACGAAGAGAATGCCAATATGCATACACTGACTAGGCCAGATCACGTCGCGTGCGCGCTCAAGGGCATGAAGACGTGGCTGTTGTTAACGACCGACACAGAGGGGTAAAGAGGGGTAACACTGGTGGAGCTAGCGGACAATTTTCGCATCCGATTGCACGGCTGGATCTTTCTGGCATGACACAGAAATAACGTGCGACAAAGAATAATCTTCTTTTCGCGTTCTAGAAAGAACTCATACACCTTCTTTATTTCGAATAGACAGCTTCACAGTGAGACTGTTGCGCACCATGATAGTCGCATCCCTAGCCCAAGATTTGTGCACATGACGTCACACTAAGCTGAGGTTTCAGCGAGACTTTGGGCCTGCCCACTGGTATGAGATTACCATCGCACCTTGTGAAATTTTGAAGGGACTGTACTGCAAAGACGAGTTAGTCTGGTGGCTGAGGTGCCCAATACAAGGAAAGCGCGTTGCGCGCACGGACACGGTAGAACGTGGGGCCGAGCTGGTTGGCCATAGCTCGATCTGTTTACATCTCCTGTGGTCTCTTGTTTAGAGACCACATTGGGCCTGAGCATCGACTTCCGCGTCGCAAGAGGCAACAGTCATCATACTACATGTCACTCTTGACCCGCCACGATCTACGCGTGTTCTCGGCTATCACATTGTCATGGCAAATCAATCGCCCGATTACAAGCAGCTGTATCTCGAAGGCCAGCGCAAACTCGAGGAAGAGCAATGCAAGCGCAAAGAAGAGCAACGCAGACGCGAAGATGCGGAGCAGGCGCAAGAAAAGGCGGAAGCGAGAATTCGTAAAACGATTCTACCCCAATTCCTCGACGCCTGCCACACCCACCTCCACTCGAGCCTCACCATCCAGACCGATGCGACCCTGTCAACACGAGGCGACCCTGCGAACGCGAAGAACAAACTTCGACCCGAGCGGCTCCGCGCCTGGACAGACTTTGCCTCTCAGCAGGAGGGGGTATGGGATACTTTGATGAGCTCAGACTTTGTCACAAAGCAGCTGTTCAACTCGCTGCAAGCCCTAAGCGAGTCTGGACGGGCTCTCCAGCAAAGAAAGCTGGGCTCCGAGCAAGACCTGCACTACTTCCAACGATTGACGGTCGACGACCCTGTGTCTCAGATCATCAGAGCAATGTACAGCGACCGAAGCCTCAGACGAAAGTTCGGCCTGCGCGGGGCTGTGAACTTCGAGAACCACGCCAACACCCTCAGCCCGGAGGAAGGAATAGAGGAGGCTTTGCAACAGCTGTCGGTATCTGGCACTCAGAGGAGAAGGTCACCACGCCTGCAGGCTAAAATTGACTCATCAGCCCCATCGAACCCCACAGACACCGCCCGAAACGAAACGTCACGTCCTCCCCGCGCTCGAGCCGACCAGTTCTGCGTCTACAACACGAGCGAAGATCAGCGCATCGCCGCATCCGTTATCGAGTACAAAGCGCCACACAAGATACCGCTTGGATTCATCTACGAAGGCTTGGATGACATGGACCTCGACGAGGTTGTGCAGTACCATGAGGACGAGAGTTCTCGAGACCACTTTCGCCGGCTGATGGCTGCGGTGATCACGCAGGCCTACAGCTACATGATACAGATTGGCGTGGAATACGGCTGCGTGTGCACCGGCGAGGCGACTATTTTCCTGCGCGTTCCTCACGACCCGACGACTGTCTACTACTTCCTCTCTGTCGCGAAAGGCGATGTAGGAGACACGACCGGTTGGACGCAAGATTCCGACGGCCCGAATCGCCTCCACCTTACCGCCGTTGGACAAATGCTGGCGTTCACTTTACAAGCGATGAAGAGCCCGCCTCGGAGCCAGAAGTGGCGAGACGACGCCATTGCTCAACTGAAAAGTTGGGAGGTCTTGTTCGACGAGCTGCTAGACGAGATCCCGTTGGAAGAGGCACCGTCATCCGAGTACCGACCGCCCCGAGACTTGAGTTTCCTCTGCATGTCGCCTGTTCGACTTCGGCCAAGGTCTGCGTGCGCCCGCTCTCCAGACCATGCGAACACTCGAAGCCGGCCTGACTCCAGCGACGAAGAGCCTGACGTGGACACGCCTAGTCGACAGCCGCCGGCGTCACATCACACCCTCCACACACAACCCGCGAGCAGATCCGCATCGAGCCGTGACTCGCGTGGGACGAGACAGGCTGGGCAGTACTGCACTCAGAAGTGCCTGCTTGGTCTCGTGAAGGGTGGTCCACTCGACCAGTCGTGTCCGAATGTCAAAAAGCATGGCAAAGACCGTCACCGGATACGCGTGCAGACCTTTCTCAAGCTTGTCCGTCAGCAGCTCTCCCAGGATCTAGACAACAACTGT
>SWKW01000299.1:0-18612 GCA_011058865.1 Didymella keratinophila
CCAGGTCGCGCACCTGCTTACTTCTCAGTGCCTCGTAGGCTCTCTGCCATGGACTCTTGTGTGCCCTGCATTTCTGGTCATTGACTACCGGTATCGGCTCGCGTGGCTCGTAGCCTGCAGTCTGCGCGATGGCCCTAGACGAAGAGAGTCGGGTGACGACGTCTGCGTTGTGCTTCCAGATCTGCTGCTCGACGGGGAGAAGGAATGTCTCCACGTCGAGTGCGACCCTCGATGTCGCTCGGTAGGCGCCGCATATGCTTCTCGCTGCTCTGGCTTGGATGCTGCGCAGGGCGTCGACCGTCTTGTGCGTGTAGCCACGCTTCTTGTCGTTGAGGTTGGCGTTGGACCAGATGGAGCACGCGTACATCATCTGTGGCAGCGCGATGGCTTCGTACAGCCTGCGCATGTCTTGCAGCCGGACGCCCCAACCGTGCCACGATTGGACATGACATTTGCCATGATAGCGTAGAGCTAATGGTTGGTTCGGCGCTAATGCTGGCTCATCTCCAATGTCCGAGCCGAAGTCCGAAACTTAAAGAAAGCATCCCCCACCGCTTTGGCTCAATCCCTTCCCATCTCCGCGTCCTCCGACCCTCCCTGGCAACGCAACGCAACACCACGCCGACGTCGTCCGGGCCACCGCAAAGTTGGGTGTCACGTGCTGGATTCACGATGTCGACACTCGAGATGACGACAAAAAGCGCTGAGCCCGATTCGCGCGAGAACTCACCAGACCAGGATGACACAGCAGACAAACGTACGAGCAAGAAGCGGAAGGTGCTTTCGTGCTACGCGTGTCGCAATCGTAAGATGAAGTGCGATCGCGTGTATCCAGTGTGTGGGCGTTGTCAGAAGACAGGAAGGGCTGACCAATGCTCGTACGATCCGCGACTGCTCGAGGAAGCGCAAGTGCAGCCCGGCCATCCATTGACAACGAATGGTAACAACACGATGCTCAGCATGCACGACAATAGCGTGAATGATCAGTACGCCAAAGAAGACTCGTCAGACGCTCTGCGCTGGAGATTGCGCACGCAAGAGCGAAGGATTGAGATGTTGGAGCAGAAACTCGCAGCGACATCCAACGGTAATAACGTCAGTCCGTCGCAGCTCAGAGACTTACCCACCAAGGAACCAGAGATTACTGAAGAGATGATGTTTCGTGGGAAGGGCTTCAAGACGCAGTTTCACGGCACGAGCAGCGTGATGAGCATGATCTCACAGGTACGGCACAAGCATGACTGTTCGAGCATTGTTGCGCATGCTGACCTTTGCAGTACCGAGACCTACAAGCCTTCACACGTGAGACGCTGGCGGTCGACAACTCCATGTCCCGGGTCAAGAAAGACTTCAAGGCCTTTCGCGACCGCAGAAAGGTCTTGATGAAAGAGAGAATTGCGAGGACGTACGGCACTGACGAGGAAATCTTCGCATTGCTTCCACCGAAGCACGAGGTTGACATTCACGCCGCCCTTTACTTCCGCACTTGGGAGAGTACATACCGTATCCTTCATGAACCCACATTCTGGCACGAGTACAACAGCTTCTGGCAGCGGCGAGATGACAAGCAAGCTGGGTTCGCTGCAATACTCGTCTTGATTGTGGCCACTACAAAATGCTCCACGGTCAAGGACGACGTCTTTATTGGGGATGTCTCCAGTGACCGTGATGCTGCATCGAATCTCATCGAGACATGTGAAATGTGGCTCAACAGACAGCCGCGCAAACGCCTGACCCTTCCTTACTTTCAGCTCCAGTGTCTGACTCTGCTTGCTAAGCGAGTAAACTGCGTCAAACTGAAGCAGGATTGGCTGACCGCCGGTGATGTTATGCGGCTAGCCTTAGCATCCGGCATGCATCGAAACCCTTCCCTGTTGGCTACTGGACGCATTTCCGAATACGAAAAAGAGATGAAAAAACGGTTGTGGTATACCATCGCGGAGCTTGAGGTCCAGTCCTCGATCGACAGCGGCATACAATCGTCTTTGACCGGTCTGTACTTTGATACGCCAGCACCTGCAAACCTGCCTGACGAAGCATTCTCACTCGAGACGAGAGAGATGCCAGCGAGTAGACCGGAGAAATACTACACATCAACGTCCTACCTCATTACCGCATTGCGGTCGCTGCCCCTTCGCATCCATCTCACCAAAATCTTGAACGATCCGTCGAGTCAGCTGCAGTACACCGATGTCCTCCATTATGATGACCAAATCTCATCAGCGTTCTCCGATGTGCCCATCTGGTCAGATCCACGCGCAATGATTCCGTCGGCATTATTAAATCTTCAACATCTCCAGTTCTTGCTTGTGCTCCACAAGCCATACGCGAAGATAGCGTCCACAGAGAAACGATTCGCATACTCCTTCACCTCGTGTGTCGAGACTGCGGGCTTAATGATAGAGACTCACGACAATCTCGCGTCAGAAGGGATTCTTGTGCTCAATCATTTCCGCAACGATGTCATCCGCGTTGGCATGACACTGTCTCAGGTTACTGCCCTCAATTGTGCCCGACACAGCGTGAAACCTACGGCTGTACCAGCCTTGCATACTCAAACCCACTTCGCAGATCCAAACATACATATCGCGGACCTGAGAGAACCTCCCGTTCCATTTATGCACAAGGGTGGCTTCGCCGCGCCCAGTTCGAACCTCTATCTTGCAGCACTGCCGCGCGAGAAGCTACCCTGCACACTAATCAAAGCCAGTATCGACATACTCGAACACACGCTGCAACTATTCGAACGCAAGGTCATGCGCCTCGGCACAGGCTATATGGAATACTGGCTTCTAAGTGCAGCCATCGGTATGCTTCCACCTGCGAACCCTGTCCTACGCCCCAGTTCATCGATCGCGCATCGCACAACGAATGAGGACGAGATTCGCGAGCGCTGTAAGGCTGCACTCGAACGCTTCACGAGCCTAGCGTTCCGGGTTCTTGCAATGCAGCGTGACCCATCGAACGGTCTTGCGGTCGGACTCAGAGAGAGCATGAGTGGGAGCAGTCCTAGCGATGTACGGACGCCTAGTGCTGCCAGTGAAAGACGAGGCACGATCCTGTCCAGTAGGGCCGCGGGCAGCTTTGGGACAAAAGGGGTGGGCGCTTTTGCGAGCAATAGCATGATTGGGGACATGCCGTTTCCATCCATAAACAACAGTGGAGACAAGGGCATGGACGCTCTCAGCGGGTCTTTCGACCCTTTGGAGGACATGGGTGTGGATTTGAGCGGATGGACATTCCCAGACTTCTGGACATTCGACCTAGCTGGAGATTTCTGAGGGATTGCAGGACTGACTTGCAATCAGGCTGGTCGCAAAAGTGTATCGCGGGAGTCACCAACGTCGATGGCTGCGTTAATGCCATGATCACCCTCGATGGCCCCGCATGATAGCCGCTTCTGACCAGCCAAGCTAATTATCCACACATCTCCAAATGGATCTGCGTGCAGTGTCAGGCCTCACCATCATTGTGATCATTCAATCTTGAGTGTAACGGCTCTATCAAAGGACGTATTACCGCTCGTCAGTCGATGTGACCTCGCGGGACACAATCCCAGCTTATCATCAGCCACAATGACGTCGCGTGTTGTGCACCACCTGAAATCAGGCAGCCGTCTTCCCCACCAACGGCGAACGCGAAGCTTATCTGAATTCGAAGGACTCTTATTGCGGCATGGATCCCCTTGATGACTTCGTGAGCACTCCTCACAACTTTCCTGTCTTCACCTGCATTGTCACCACAGCATCCTTTCATCATGGGTTGCAATCAATCACGCGTGAAGAGCTCGTTCAGCGGCAACAACACCAATTGCAAGAATTGCACAGAGTGTCGCAATTGCACGGACTGTACCGGTATGTTTCTTCATGCATTTGTTTGTCGCACATTCTTCTTGACTTGATCTCGAGCGGCGCAGTCCTGAGTGCACCCAAACCTCAACAGCGTTTGAGTCTCATGACTATTGCAGCTGCGACGATTGCGCTAACTGCTATCCGTATCAATCTTGCGGAATTTGCAGACGTTCGACTACGCCTTGGTTCTTCCCTACAATCTCTCTATCCTTATCCCTCTCTCTATCCTTATCCCTCCCAAGGTCATTGCGACCGTTGTGCGACAAGCGTCGTGTATCACAGTCTCCCGGGCCTGTTGTTTCATCTCCATCGAAATTGCTCGTGGATTTTCACTGACGTGAGATAGACTGCACAAACTGCAGTAACCTGACGTCCTGCACCGACTGCACCAACGAAAAGAACAGCACCAATTGTACTGGATGCAATGGCGGCCACAACAACACGAACTGTACTGACCTTGTCAACTGCCATAACTGCACGGACTGCAGTGGTCTTGAGAATGCGCACAATCAGACTGGGGTGCACAAGAAGCCAGCTCTAACAGAAAAGACACAGGAGGAAGGGCCACCGCCATACAGCCTGGGCGAAAGCAATAAGTAGAGGCACTTGTCCTATATGATCGAGTAGCAATAGCCACACTGGTATCGGACCGGCGCGACAGGCCCCATGCTAGCTCCAATATTCGTCTGATGCGTGGTTCGTGGCCCCCAATAATCTGAGTAGTCTACAGCGGTATGAAACATCTGATAGTTCGCCCACATTAAAACGCCACCTTCCACCACCTCTGGTAACAAAATGTATTGGAACCAGTATGGCATTCAGGTGCGATGTGCAAATGGTCTTGCAGAAAGCAAGCGACCTTGCTTGCTGAACGTTTTCAAATCCGCATGAGAATGCACCAACGGCGCTTTTGGATCGAATCTGGTAACTAACCTTGACTGCTTAATAGGGATTAGGTCCTGTTGTCCTCTCACTAGCACGATTTTATGCGTTCAGATAGCATCCGCGAGGGCTTTCACACTCAGATCTAATCAAGGTGTTAGTATAGTCGATGCCTCAATGCTAGTATTGGGAATTACCATCTGTGTTGCTAAGATTATTGTTCTTAACGATGGCACCGAAGCTGTGTATCTCGCTTCCTATGTTAATAGATAGCGGTACTGTAAAAAAGTAGCTAGGAATAGCTCTAGAAGTTGTATAGAAAGGAATCTACAAGGCCTACCTCTAGGATTCCTTATACTAATAACCAAAAGACTATAAGGAGCTAGTTGCTAAAAACTATATACAAGAGATTGTTAAATATATTAATAAAAGTTTTTCTTATTGTAAACGTTAACTAAACATAGCATTAGGTAGCATGAATACTTATTATAGCATGCGTAGCATAAATTGCTAATGTTTTTTTAACATTTTCTTAACGTTTAGCTAATGCATAGCATATATAGTATGTCTACTACTTATACTAGGCATTAGTAATCTAAAAGCGTGCTAATTCCTACATATTTTTATATAATAGCTTTGTTCTATATTAACGTGTTTCACAAGCGAGCGCCGCACCTAACTAAGCGCTGCACTCTTGCTGCCAGAACGCCAGCACAACAACAACACGTAATATCTTAACTACAACAAGCGCCTGCACTCTATACTAAAGCTAATATATAGCTTACTATATCTAATATCTTAAGGAACTAAATTTAAAGTATCTAACACGCTAAGAAAGTCTATAAAGTGCCTAAACAAACAATCTAATACTAATATAATAGAACATGCTCTTAATATAACTATAAGCTAAATAGGAAGCGCCTTATAAAGCTAGAAAAGGAGGTAGTTATACTATATAACGTGTTTCACCAGCGAGTCGGCCACCCCAGCAAGTCGGCCACCTAACACCAGCAACCTGCTGTTGCAACAACAACGCGTAATGTCTTAACACTACAACCTGCAAAACACATATACTAAAAGCAATATATTCCTTGCTATTACTAATATTACCTCTAAGCAAATTCAGAGCAAAAGGGGCGCTGTAGCAGTATATACTGTGCCTTAATTAATGCTACAAGACTAACGCGCCAGACGCCGCCCTTAACGCGACTGCAAGCCAAACGCAAAGCGCCTTATAAAGCTAGAAGAGGAGGTAATTATAGCACGTGTACTTAAGGAGTCTGCCTGTAGACTACCCCCCTTAAAGGCAGATGTGCGAGATATAGCAGATAAACTGCTAAGAGAGCGTGGTAGTAACGCTGTTAGCAAGAACTAGGTTGACAGGTTTATCTAGCGTACACCTGAGCTGCGAACGCGATAGACCCGTCCGTATGATCGCCAGCGAGCCGCCTGCGAGGACCTGGCGGTTATCCAGCCCTAGTTCACGCTTGTTCAGTTAACAAAGGCAAAGTATAGTATTATAGACAAGGACATGTATAACTTTAACAAGTCTAGCTTCCTAATAGGCAAGATCTTGTTACAGCTAGTAGTAACAGGCTTAGAGAAGCCTAGGAAGCAGAAGAAACTCTAACCTAGTAATTATAAGTAGGTTACCCTAGTACAAGGTGTTAGGTTAACAGGGAAGGTTATCCTACTGTTCCTTGTCCTTGCTAGCAAGGTTCTAATCTCTAACTAGTTTACTAAGGACCTGCTACGCAACTAGGTTATATAAGTAAGCCCTACTAGCTAGACTAACAACAATCTAGTACTTGCCTAGCTTAAACACTTTAACTTGCATGCAAAGCTAGTTAGGGTGTACTAGCTACTTATTATTAACAGCTATAAGAGCTACTGCTTAGCAGAATTCTAAGATTACTGTAAAGAGAAGAAGATAATTACTCTCTGTATGCTAGCACACTTGTTACACTTATTATAGCCACTTAACGTTGCCTGCTTCTCACTACTAAAGCGCACGTATAGTAATAAGATCTTAGCCTTAGCACGCAGTTGCATCTACTATATTAACAAGGAAACCTTCCTACTAGCCTTTAAAGCAGCTTTTAAGAAGGTATTTACAGCAGAGAACATTTGCGCAGGCTTTAGAGGTGCTAGGCTAGTCCTACACAACCTAGAGGTTATGTTATTAAAGCTTAATGTGCGTCTGCGCACGCTAACACTACTAAAACCTAGTAATATTGCCTAGGAGCTAAAGACACTACACAACACTTATAAAATAGAAGAGCAGTTAACTCTAATTTAAAAGCGCATTTAAAACTATTAAGGGTCCCTAGCAAGTTTATTAGATAAACAGGTTAAATAGTTAAGTAAGGGTGCTTAGCAGATAGCGCATAATATAGTATTACTACAGGAGGAAGTAGGCTGCCTTTAAGATGCTGTAGAAGCGTCTATAAAGTGTAAGACCTATAAGCAACGCTATATACGCGCAGAGGAGACCCTTATAATTAGCAAAGTAGCTAACTTAGTTGCTAAAAAGGAGGGTAGCAGTTATAGTAAGGGCAAGACGCCTGCAAAGAGGGTGCGTAGAGGACGCTGCTGCAGCTGTTATAGGGAGATTAGACACAACTCCTGCACCTGCACAGTAGAAATAGAGGATGCAGATAATAGCGCAGCTTCTGAATAATATTAAACTAGTAAATATACTATATAAAAGTATTATAGTATTGCGCGTTGTTGTTGCAACAGCGGGTTGCTGGTGTTAGGTGGCCGACTCGCTGGGGTGGCCGACTCGCTGGTGAAACACGTTATACTTAAAGAGTCTAATTATAGACTACTCTCCTTAAAGGTAGATATATAAGAAATAGCAGATAAACTGCTAAGAGAGTGTAGCGTAAAGCCTATTAGTAAGAACTAGGTTAATAACTTTATAACACGCACACTAGATCTGCAGAAGTAATAGACCTGCCTATATAATTGCTAGTAAGCTGCCTGTAAGGACCTAGCAGATATCTAGCCCTAGTTTACACTTGTTTAGTCTATAAAGGCAAAGTATAGTATTACAGACAAGGATACGTATAACTTTAATAAGTCTAGCTTCTTAATAGGTAAGATCTTATTATAACTAGTAGTAACAGGCTTAGAGAAGCCTAGGAAGTAGAAGAAACTCTAGCCTAGTAATTATAAGTAGGTTACTCTAGTATAAGGTGTTAGAGTAATAGGGAAAGTAATCCTACTATTCCTTGTCCTTACTAGTAAGGTTCTAATCTCTAACTAGTTTACTAAAGACCTACTACATAACTAGGTTATATAAGTAAGCCCTACAGGCTAGACTAACAATAATCTAGCGCTTGCCTAGCTTAAACACTTTAACTTACATGCAAAGCTAGTTAGGGTGTACTAGCTACTTATTATTAACAGCTATAAGAGCTACTACTTAGCAGAATTCTAGGATTACTGTAAAGAGAAGAAGATACTTACTCTCTATATACTAGCACACTTATTATACTTATTATAGCTACTTAATATTGCCTGCTTCTTGCTGCTAAAGTGCATCTATAGTAATAAGATCTTAGCCTTAGCACGCAGTTGTATCTACTATATTAATAAGGAAACCTTCCTGCTAGCCTTTAAAGCAGCTTTTAGTAAGGCGTTTATAGCAAAGAATATTTACACAAGCTTTAGAGGTGCTAGGCTAGTCCTATATAACCTGGAGGTAGTATTATTAAAGCTTAATATGCGCCTGCGCACGCTAACCCTACTATAACACAGTAATATTACCTAGGAGCTAAAGACACTACGCAACACTTATAAAGTAGAGGAGCAGTTAACTCTAGTTTAAAAGTAGATTTAAATCTATTAAGGGTCCCTAGCAAGCTTATTAGATAAGCAGGTTAAACAGTTAAGTAAGAGTGCTTAGCAGATAGCACATAATATAGTATTACTATAGGAGGAAGTAGGCTGCCTTTAAGACGCTATAGAAGCGTCTACTAAGTGCAAGACCTATAAGTAATACTATATATGTGCAGAGGAGACTCTTATAATTAGAGAGGTAGCTAACTTAATTACTAAAAAGGAGGCTAGGGGTTGTAGTAAGGGTAAGACGCCTATAAAGAGGGTGCGCGTAGGGTAACACTGCAGTTATTACAGTAAAATTAGACACAACTCCTGCACCTATAAGGTAGAAATAGAGGACGCAGATAATAGTAAAGCTTCTAAATAATACTATCTAGGCCTATAAGCAATTATTTATTAGTGTTGTGTTATAGTATAGCGCTGCGCAGGCGTTTTACTGTTAAAAGTGCGGCGCTTAGTTAAGTGCAGCGCTCGCTTATGAAACACGTTATAGCTTTGAAATTATACTTTAAGTATAGATATAGCTGTTCTAGTTACTCTGTTATTAAAGGTGAAAGTTTAGAATTTCAATAACGTGTTTTACAAGCGAGCGCCGCACCTAACCAAGCGCTGCACTCTTGCTGCTAGAACGCTAGCACAATAACAACGCGTAATGTCTTAACTATAACAAGCGCCTATACTCTATACTAAAGCTAATATACAGCTTACTATATCTAATATCTTAAGGAACTAAATTTAAAGTATCTAACGCGCTAAGAAAGTTTATAAAGTGCCTAAATAAACTATCTAACGCTAATATAATAGAACATGCTCTTAACGCAACTGTAAGCTAAATAGCAAGTACCTTAGAAAGCTAGAAGAGGAGGCAGTTATACTATATATACTTAAGAAGTCTAATTATAGACTACCCTCCTTAAAGGCAGATATATAAGAAATAGTAGATAAACTACTAAGAGAGCGTAGCATAAAGCCTGTTCGCAAGAACTAGGTTAACAACTTTATAACACGCACACTAGATCTGCAGAAGTAATAGACCTGCCTATATAATTACTAGTAAGCTGCCTATAAGGACCTAGCAGTTACCTAGCCCTAGTTTATACTTATTTAGTCTATAGAGGCAAAGTACAGTATTACAGACAAAGATATATATAACTTTAATAAGTCTAGCTTCCTAATAAGTAAGATCTTATTATAACTAGTAGTAACAGGCTTAGAGAAGCCTAGGAAGTAGAAGAAACTCTAGCCTAGCAATTATAAGTAGGATACCTTAGTATAAGGTGTTAGGTTAATAGGGAAAGTTATCCTACTATTCCTTATCCTTGCAGGCAAGGTTCTTATCTCTAACTAGTTTACTAGAGACCTCCTATAGGACTAGGTTATTAATATTAGTCCTACTAGCTAGACTAACAACAATCTAGCGCTTACCTAGCTTAAACACTTTAACTTATATATAAAGCCTGTTAGGGTATACTAGTTGCTTATTATTAATAGCTATAAGAGCAATTACTTAGTAGAATTCTAGGATTACTGTAAAGAGAAGAAGATAATTACTCTCTATATACTAGCACACATGTTACACTTGTTACAGCTACTTAATATTGCCTGCTTCTTGCTACTAAAGCGTATATATAGTAATAAGATCTTAGCCTTAGTATGTAGTTATATCTACTATATTAATAAGGAAACCTTTCTACTAGCCTTTAAAGCAACATCTAAGAAGACATTTATAGTAGAGAACGTTTGTGCAGGCTTTAGAGGTACTAGGCTAGTCCTACACAACCTAGAGGTAGTATTATTAAAGCTTAATGTGCGCCTATATATACTAATACTACTAAAACCTAGTAATATTGCCTAGGAGCTAAAGACACTATACAATACTTATAAAGTAGAGGAGCAGTTAACTCTAATCTAAAAGTAGATTTAAATCTATTAAGGGTCTCTAGCAAGTTTGTTAGATAGATAAGTTAGATAGTTAAGTAAGAGTGCTTAGTAGATAGTGCATAATATAGTGTTATCATAGGAGGAACAGGCACGTATACAAACTGCTATTAAGGAGCTTATAAAGCGTAAGACTTATAACGTGTTTCACAAGTGAGCGCCCCACCTAAGTGAGCGCCCTACGAACACTGCTGACACAACAGCGCAACGCTATATTGCAACACAGCAACAATAAATTGCAACTTATAGAGTTAGATAATATTATTTAGAAGCTTTGCTATTATCTGCGTCCTCTACTTCTACTTTACAAGTATAAGAGTTGTGTCTAATCTTACTACAACGCCTGCAGTGTTATTCTCTATGCACCCTCTTTGCAGGCGTCTTACCCTTACTACAACCCCTACCCTCCTTTCTAGTAACTAAGTTAGCTACTTTACTAACTATAAGGGTCTCTTCTACGCATATATAGCGTTGCTTTTAGGTCTTGCGCTTTGTAGCTGCTTCTACAGCGTCTTAAAGGCAGCCTATTTCCTCCTACACTAAGACTATATTATAAGCTATCTGCTAAGCACCCTTTATTAACTGTCTAACCTACTTGTCTAAGGAACTTGCTAGAGACCCTTAATAAATTTAAATTTACTTTTAAATTAGAGTTAACTACTCCTCTACTTTATAAGTGTTGTGTAGTGTCTTTAGCTCCTAGGCAACGTTACTAGGTTTTAGTAGCGTTAGCGTGCACAGGCGCACATTAAGCTTTAATAGCACAACCTCTAGGTTGTGTAGGACTAGCCTAGCACCTCTGAAGCCTGCGCAGACATTCTCTATAGTAAACACCTTACTAAAAGTTACTTTAAAGGCTAGCAGGAAGGTTTCCTTATTAATATAGTAGATATAACTGCGTACTAAGGCTAAGATCTTGTCGCTATACACGCGCTTTAGCAGCAAGAAGCAGGCAACATTAAGTAGCTGTAACAAGTGCAACAAGTGCAGGGGCATACAGAGAGTAATTATCTTCTTCTCTCTATAGAAATCCTAGAAATCTACTAAGCAGTAGCTCTTATAGCTATTAATAATAAGTAGCCTGTAGACCCTAACAGGCTCTGTATGTGTATTAAAGTAATAAAGCCAGGCAAGCGCTAGATTATTGTTAGTCTAGCTAGTAGGACTAATATTAATAACCTAGTCCTGTAGGAGGTCCTTAGTAAACTAGTTAGAGATAAGAACCTTGCCTGCTAAGATAAGGAACAGTAGGATAACCTTCCCTGTTAACCTAACACCTTATACTAGGGTAGCCTACTTGCAATTGCTAGGTTAGAGTTTCTTCTGCTTCCTAGGCTTCTCTAAGCCTGTTACTACTAGTTATAACAAGATCTTGCCTATTAGAAAGCTAGACTTATTAAAGTTATATATATCCTTGTCTATAATACTGTATTTTGCCTTTGTAGACTGAACAAGCGTGAACTAGGGCTAGATAACCGCCGGGTCCTTGCAGGCAGCTTGCTGGCAATCGTACGGTTAGGTCTATCGCGTCTGCAGATCTAGTGTGCGCTTTATAAAGTTGTTAACCCAGTTCTTGCTAACAGGCTTTGCGCCACGCTCTTTTAGCAGTTTATCTGCTATATCTCGTACATCTGCCTTCAAGCAGGGTAGTCCCTAATCAGACTCCTTAAGTATACGTAGTACAACTGCCTCCTCTTCTAGTTTTGTAAGGCGTTTTGCCAGCGGCTTGCAGTCGCGTCAGGGGAGTGTGTTTGCGCGTTGCCGCTGTATTGTACGCTGAGGCACGTTATAGAGTAATTTAGCGTGTCGCAGGGTTTTAATCTGCTAAGTTTAAATGTTAGAGATAGCAAGCTGCACGTTAGCTTCTAAGTAGGTTTTCTTAAGGTGTTGTTGTTAAGACATTATATATTGTTGCTGCGCTGTCGTGTTGGCGGTGTTCGTGGGGCGCTCACTTAGGTAGGGCGCTCACTTGTGAAACACGTTAAGCAATATTACATACACGTAGAGGAGACCCTTATAGTTAACAAAGTAGTTAATTTAATTACTAAAAAAGAGAGTAAGGGTTATAGTATAGGTAAGACACCTATAAAGAGGGCATATGTTAGGTAACACTGCAGGCGTTATAGGAAGATTAAACACAATTCCTATACTTATAAGGTAGAAATAGAGGACATAGAGGATAGTTAAGCTTCTAAATAATATTATTATGTTATTATAGCTATAACTTAATTACGTAGTGTTAAGAAACAGCACTGCGCAGGCGTTGTGCCTTTAAAAGTACAGCGCTTGGTAGGGTGCGGCGCTCAATAGTGAAACACCTTATAGTAAGATATATATTACTTTTAGTAGATGTGTTCTGCAATTAGTATTATTAAGATATTATATTGTGTTGTTGCAAAGGCGTGTTGCTGGTGTTGAGTAGCCTACTCGCTTAGGTGGCCCGCTCGCTTGTGAACCACGTTAACCTTAGCCTAACCTTAACCTATAGCTGCTAGGTTAGCTTAACCTATTTGCCAGCCTATGAAGGTGCAGTTAGCTTATCATATCTTAATCCTTAGACTGAAGCTGTCACACGCTAAATCCTCTGTGTGTGACACGTACGTGGTGGGCAAGTCCTCCGTAGTACCGCGCAGAGTGTGGTGTAGATCACCCCCCGGTTCGGGCCGAGTTTATGCGGCACAATATCTGAGCCCCACCCGTATGCAGAGAGTGGCCTTAACATCTGAGCAAATGCCTTTCTGGACGCTTAGTTTGTCCGTGCTCTGCGGCACATCAACTTTCTGATGCCCCCAGCGGCCGAGCGAAGGCGCAATACTTCGGCTGTCACTTTCCGTCCCACTACGGTACATTTTGCAGGCATGTTGACTCACTGAAATCTTCACGAATGCCCATCCACGTTTTTCTTCTTCAAACCCGGCCCGCCATCTTGTAAGCAGCTTCACATCTTCTCAACTGCAGATAGCGACCTCCTGGTAACTGCTGGACAGTGAACGTGTTCGCGCGACATGAAGTTCCCGCCGTCAACAGTAGGGGCCATCTTGGGCCTGTATCTCTCTGTTGAGTACGCCTTCAAGATATCTGCCGAGTCCACTGACACTTGCGTATGTTGACAGCCAGGTGCGGTCATATCAGAAGAGTTTCTAATTACCTCAAAAATAGTGCAAGGCGCTACACCTGGCTGGGTTAGCCCATGTTCTTTACCCTAGCAATGAGGAGTACCAAAATCGGACTTCATCATATTGGTCAGTCAGCGCACAGTTGAGACCTGACTGTATGGTGCAGCCCATATCTGCCGAAGAGGTCAGTATGACTGTCAAGACACTTTTGACAGATGCGGGCTGTGAGCGCAAGCAATTCGCAATTCGTAGCGGCGGTCACACCACTTGGGCCGGCTCAAACAACATCGACGGCGGCGTCACGATTGACCTTGGCCTCATGAATGGCACCACTTTGGACGTTAAGACCAGTATCGCGTCTATACAACCAGGATCTCGTTGGAATAAAGTATACGCAACGCTTGACCCCCAAGGATACACCGTTGCTGGCGGCCGAGCTGGGTCTGTCGGCGTAGCTGGCTTTCTGACTGGAGGTGGCAACTCCTTCTACACTGCACAGCAAGGCTTCGCATGCGATAATGTCAAGAATTTCGAGGTCGTACTGGCATCCGGGTACGTTGTTACGTCTACTACCCTGAATACGCCATTGACGTTGATCCAGAGACATCATTGACGCCAACGCCAAAGAGCATAGCGACTTGTTCCAAGTGCTTAAGGGCGGCTCAGGAGCTAACTTTGGCATTGTCACAAGGTTCGACGTCCAGGCCTTTGAAGCAGGCGACTTGTGGGGTGGTACGACGGTCTTTCCAAAATCAGTTGGTCGACAACATATTGAAGCATACCATGCCTGGACTGATAACATCAAAGAGTATCCGGAAGGATCTTCCATCATCTTCTGGAGCTACCTTCCTGACATCAAGGACATTGTCATCCTCACTGCATTCGAAGACACCGCTGGGAATGAAGCTCCCTCTGGTTTCGATCATTTCATGGCAATCCCAGGCGCCATAGCTTCAACGATGAGGATCGCAAGTCATAAGGAATTAACGGACGAACTTGAGCAAGCCGTTGGCTATCGGTAAGCCTTGGTTATCTCAATCGCTGACTGTAGGTATATTGACGACGGTCTAGGGATGTCTGGTTCACTCTAACGTTCAGAAACGACATCCGCATCTACGAAAAGATCGTTGAGCTTCACGAGCAATTAGTCAACGATTGGAGAGCCGAGACGTCTGATACCGACTTCATTACTCAGTGCATGTTTCAGGCAATCGCTCCCAGCTTCTCTTCCCACAGCATTGCGAAGGGTGGCAATGTTCTCGGTCTGGACAAGGAAACAGATAACGCTGTCATGCTTCTGTATAATATTGCTGTGAAGTCCCCGGACCTTGAAGTCCTAGCGAGAAAGAAGCTTCGAGCTTCTGGTGAGGCAATCAGGGACTTCGCTGCAGACATGGGCGGACTCGTTGACTGGATATATTTGAACTACGCGGACGGGTATCAGGTACGTAAGCTTCGTCGCGGGGACGCAATGTTGACATTCCCAAAGGATCCTCTGGGAAGTTACGGAGCGGAGAACGTGGCGAAGATCCGTGCCGCCGCTCGCAAGTACGACCCGGACCAGGTGTTCCAGACGCGATTTCCGGGCGGCTTCAAAATTTCGAAAGTGAAGGAAGACAGTCGTAAGACGGAGTTGTGATCGGATGCGACGACGAGGTTGCGCGCAATACGCGCGATTAGTCGGTGACGTAGCCGAGGTTGGTGGGGGCGTGTGCGCGTGTCAAGAGCGCGTCGCGAAAACGATTCATGAGTAACACAGATCTCCGGATCCTACGCTCTTCAGCCTCATTTCACGAACAACACTGTGCTTGTATGCATGCACCGAGTCGCGTGCTGGACCAACATTACCATAATATTGTCGTGGCCTTGCGCACTGGGAGGTCAAAACAAGCATCCGCTGTGCCACGGCCGTATCGGCCGCCTTGTCACTCACAGGTCGAGGGAGCTCTCAAAGAGTGTATCGTCCGCCGTCATGATACTCTGCGCTCCACGTTCGTCCGACCTTTATGTGAAAACTGTTAAGCATGTCGCAATCATTGCTTGCGGCGCAACCCAAAGACCGCAGCGTCGGAGCCAGCAGACGACGAGGCTGAGGCAGCCGGTGCAACGTCCCTTCGGCCAAACCTTGGATAACCTTCGATGGCGTAGACATCAGCGAGTCGTCTTCCCAAGCCCTGCCAACTCCTTCTACAAAGCCGTCTACTCGGGTCAAATCGTGCCTTTTAGCAGGCCTTGAGCTATTGACTAGTACTGTTTTGGCCAGGCTGAGATGTAGGACACATTATGGGCGCTTGGATACAACGACTGTCCGTCAAAGCCACGTGCAGGGCTGGCGTCGGCGCCACGCGAGATACGGCCGCTTGTACCAATGGAAGAATGCATCTGTACCAACCGGATCTTTGTCAGCGGTATTCACTCATCGCGCCCTAAACGTTCCTCCGACATGGCTGAGCTGGTGGAAAACATGATGCTGGATGATCGCCGATCTCAGCTGCGGCTGTTGGTGCGCTGTATATCTAAGACGACCGTTTCAGCATAACAACCCCTTCACATCGACAGCTCTCTATCCGCAACTAGGTCAAAACAGTTTCTAGCCAACATTCCAAGCTGTGACTCTATCTCTGCTACACCTTTTCTACAATCTTGATCTGCCTTGATAAAGCCATGTTGTCCACACAATCCTCTCAGCCTAGCAAGGCTGAGCCGAAGCCTGAAGTCCCCAGCCTAGAGACAATCCCCAACCTGTCTTAAGACGAGCTCGATGCCAAGCAGATAGAAAAGTTTCAACCCGGCTGGCGCTTCCTGACTGCATTTGGCAGTCTTTGCATCATCACGCTCATGGCTGCGCTCGACGCTACTTCACTATCAGTAGCCCTTCCGGTGCGTTGCTCGCTATACACTCTTTCTTGTTGTTGGCCAACCATTGGCAGATCATCGCCAAAGCTCTAGGTGGTTCTGCCATCAAAGATCTCTGGTCCGGCACGTCGTTTCTCCTGACATCGACCGTCTTCCAGCCTGTGCTTGGGTCTTTTTCGCACGTATTTGGTCGCAAGAGGTTGATTTACTTCAGGCTGGGCTTCTTTATAGCTGGATTAATCATCGCTGCTGTCACTAATAACTTTACTGTTATCCTTGTTAGTTGTTCCTTATAAGGTGTTAGTAGCAGTAGCATTATCTGCTTAACAGAGATAGTAGTAGTTAATACAGTTCTATATTTAAGAAAGGTAAGTAGTTTAGATTCTTTAAAGCTATATAGTTAGTGGGCACTATAGTAGAGCCTTTGCTTAGTATGTGTCCTTAGATTTAAGATAGGCACTTAATAATAATAAGGTTCAAGGTAGTAGCTTTGCGCAGAATATTAGCTAGTGTTAGATTTTCTAGCTTAACCTTCCTTTTCCTAGTATTAGTACTACCTTAATTATGTTCTTCCTAGAGCTTAATATCGAATATAGCTCCTTTCTTAGCAAATTTAAGTAAGTTAATTAGATTAGTATAATACTGCTTCTTGTGTGTATAATAGGCTTTCTAATCCCTATTATCTAGGAAGGCGTCTAATATCTATAAGACAGCTAGCATACTCTTGTCTCACTATCTATTTGTAGTGCAGGTATAGTTATATTTGTGCTACACTAGGAGTTTATTACAAAGAACCCCTAATTAGGACTTCTGTCTTTAAGAACATGTTAGCTGCAATCCTATTTGTATTAATAATAGGCTACAACATTATTCTGTAGGCGATCCTATACTTTATGCCTCTTTACTACCAAGCAGTTAAGTGCATGGTAACCGGTGGTGGTATGTTTCCGTAAGTGTTCATAATAGATCAACTCATGTGACTTGCACTAATGAGTGTCTAGGTGGACCTTCACCGTCGCGCCTGCTTGGGTAGCAACCGGCATTGCCATCGCTGTTACTGGCCACTATCGATGGGCGAACCGAGCAGGCTGGTTCCTCACTACACTCGGCATGGGCCTTCTGCTACTGTTGAAAGTAGACACGACTACCGCTGCCTGGATCCTTCTCCAGCTTGTTGGCAGTTTCGCCACCGGTATCCTCTTCCCTGCAATGACCCTTGCAGTCCAAGTTTCTGCGACGCCCAAAGACCAAGCCTACACCGCAAACATGTTCTCCTTCTTCCGTGCCTTTGGCCAAACATTCGGCGTCGCGATCGGAGGTGTGATCTTTCAAAATCAGAGGAAAAAAAGATGCTCACTTTGTTAAACAGAGAGTGATAAATGCATTAGATGATTTATCTAAGAGCGGGGAAGGCTCTGTTTATGTAGGAAGAGGGCAGACTCTAGCGCGAGCCTAGTGCGAGCGCAGAGTGGAGGTACGATGATCACGTGACAAGAATATAAAACAACACACTTATCCTCTGCTTCCCGATATGGCCAGTGAGTCCTCCAAGGATGCCGCTGGTCTTGTTGAAATCATCAAAGCAATGCCTGCTGGCGGGATGAAGACTCAGTTCAAGGAAAGCTACACAGACGCGCTGAGACATCTGGATAGTCACGTTGGCGTTCGGTGCTGTCGAGTTCGTTGGCAGCTGGTTCATTAAGGCATATGACATGAACGTCGCACTCGAGACTGAGCACGGGTTTAAGCACGAGGAGAAGGTCTCCGACGTTGAGAAGGAACAGAGCGCCTAGTGTGCTAATGCACGGAAAGCTTGAAGATAACGTCTAATAATAACCAGGCATAGGGGTACTACTGTGTCTGTGCACTTAATGCGCGGATTTAGTTAATGCGCTGAACTACTAAAACACTACAATTATCTTAACCCTATAGTAATATAATATAATAGCAATAAAAGAAGTACTTATAGAGTGTAATACTTATATATCTAAAGATAATATCCTGTTAACTAATATAGTAGAAAAGTATAGTATTAACGTGTTTCACCAGCGAGCGCCCCACCCCACCGAGCGCCCCACGAACACTGTTAACATAACAGTGCAACGCTATACTGCAACACA